>JAMKCH010048340.1:0-118633 GCA_023653785.1 Ophioderma brevispina
TTCATTAATGCAACAAGTTTATTTGCGGGGGTGCCGCTTCTGGCCTCTTTTGGCCTTTTGGTAATCTTCCTCCATAAATGGCGTTGTTTATTTGTATGTTAGGTAAAACCCAAGCTATTTTTAAAGTGTATGTACATTTATTGATGTTATGATTGTAATTGTTAGTGGAAATAAAAGAAATGAACGAACTGAAAAACTGAACTAATGTTGATAATTGATTTATGTCAGCTAAATACTTTGTATTTTCATATATTAAATCAGTCAAATCAATACACATCAGGACAATTCCTATTTAATTCCCGGTCCTCACCCAAGAAAAAAAAAAGAGATTTTAAAAGGCAGTAAACAACAACAAAAAAAACGAAATTAAATAAAAACGAAAGATAAACTTCTGATAATAAGCCTACATGGACTAATTAAGCAGGCAGAATTGGAATTAAAGACACCAGTGGCAGGCTTACAGGAACCAGCTGGCAAAAACTCAAGCAACACGTCTTCTTTGTTTAGAAGAGTGAGTTGTGGTAGGTCAAACGATGAACGTTTGGTAAAACACCGTCGCAGGAATCTCGAAGTCTTTCTTTAAATATAAAAACACTGCCAAAATATATTTGCTTTCTTTCAAGTGGAAAGAAGATGACATAAAGCCAGTGTATTCAGGTTGCATCATGCATTCCGAGGGTTCTAGGCAGAAATCGGACCAAATGAATTTTGCCTCCGTATGATGAAGCATATCCTTTTGTTTTGTGCATCGGATTGGAATAAATAAATGCAAATTAAAGAGTGCTTTATTGGCTTTAAGGAGATACAAACAAAGACCCATGAGTACTTTCTTTTATCAAAAATGCCGTCCGTTTCGAGCGTTAATATTTTTTGGGACAGCCTGTATTATTCTTGTTATCTGGAAAACTTCCAAGCTGCAAATGATGTTCAAATTGGGTAACACAGGGTTTTGTTAAGTCGGACTCCAACTGATATGAGAGTGGGTATTGCACAGGGTGGATTTAAAGATAGTGGCAAAATGCCGCCCAAAAAAACAGTACAAGTATAGTTCCAGGACCATATTGCTGCTTAAAATACCGCAGCTAAGGGAGGCGTGGCGCACTGGTTAGGGTATTCGACTTTGGTGCGGGGAAATTACCGGTTCGGGGCCCCGGCGGGGCCACTTGCTGGAATTAATGGGGGTACTAATTTTTACTGGATTGATTGTAAGAAACTATGAGTAAAACTGGAATTACGCTCTCCCTATGGTTCAATTGGACTTGGGCAAGCGAACCATGAGAATTACCCCGTACTTGGGAGGGGGACATTAAAGCGTCGGTCCATATACATGGGAATCACGCCTTGTATAGGAATCGCAGCCGTTTCGATAAGAGTAGGGCAGGGTGAAAACCCCTGGCTTGTCCCAATTCATCCTGGGATTCGGGAATCATTGGAAAGCAGTGTCTGAATACTGAATGATCTACCCTGACTAAATAAGACAAACTAAAATAAAAATGTACATGCAGGCGAGTTTACAGAACACCTTAGGTAGCGGTGGGTAATGTTGGCTGCAGAAGAAATCGAAATTCAAGATGGAAGCAAAACATGCAAAAAACCCTATTATATGGCCCTATCGCTGGCTGGGTAAATTTATAATGCCTCATTTAAAGGTCCATTGGGGACCCGATCGCTAATGCCTCGTCCCCAGAAGCCCAGATTTTACCGGAAGTGGTCACTCTTTTGGTATCCAAAAACGGAATGAAATCATCGGCGCGAAAACTTTACAGATGGGGTATGCAGTGGAAGGCCAGTCTATCAAGGAAAAAATTTAATATGCTCAAATAGAGGCCCTCACACTTTAAAGTTTAGGGCCGACAACTTATGGCAAGTTCAATCTTAACCCACTTACGTAGAAATAGGAACTCGCAAATTGGATTTTGTAAGTTTTACAGATAACATATATTTTATGACTCGATCCTTGTATCGTCTAACTTGAGGATTACCGTACGCAGTTATGGTCTTTGCATAAAATGTCAGAAACATTTCCACATTGCCTCTCCTGTTTACTTCACTTTTACAGGACATCTTCTGTAGAGAGACACCTCTGGGATTGAGGCTCTCGAACTATCTTTCAGGCTCCAATTCTGGGCAAAGAATAAGCTTCGCTTCAACAGAACTTGAGTTCATACGTTCCCAAATTAGCCATGGTGAAAATCTAGGAAAGAATGCATTTAAAAATGTAACCTCCAGGACACAGGCTTGGAAAATATAAAGTACGCATGGGTCTGTTTGGGTCTTGCTGTTAAAGCTAAACTATATAAGCTTTTAGTTGCGTTTATTTCATTTCATGGGATATGTAGAAACAAAAGATATGCTTCGTCAAAAAGGCGAGGACAAATTCGGATTGGTCCGATTGAATAGTTACACTGTAAGATTGTGTGAAAATTCTTGAAGATACTTTCCCTTTCAACTTGATTATCGTCATTAATATCTGTCTTTTTAATACCTATTGCAATATTGTAATATTCAGACTTCACACGCGAAATGCAAAGAATATGACCTGCAGAAAAATAAAACTAATTAAAAAAAGTAAAAAAAAACTCTATGATTAATTTTAATTTACATAAATAATAATATTAAAAATAGCAAAAATCTAAATGATTCAGAAAAAAAGTATAAATACGCTCTCATTCATTAGCAAATTTAATTTGCTTCATTGAGCTGGGAGCTACCCCTCCCCTTTTTTCGTCCTGTATTTTGTATGGTCATTTTTGTTTCATTTTGTATATTTAGTTTTCATTAATTGCAACAAGTTTATTTGTGGGGGACCGTTCTGGCCTCTTTTGGCCTTTTGGTAATACTCTCAAACTTACATGCTTTGGTATTTGTAGTTAGTAACCGATCTATTTTTAAAGGTATGTACATTTATTGTGTATATGTAAATTGTTAGGGAAATAAAGATGAACTGAAACTGAACTGGAAATAAGTGATAATGTCCATGATCAGAACTTGTAATTTCATAATTAATCAGTCACATCAAACACTCAGACACGTCCTTTATTTATCCGGTCCCTCACAAGAAAAAAAGAGAGTTTAAAAGGCCAGAAGAAAACACAAACACGAAATTAAATAAAAAAGAAAGATAAACTTCTGATAATAAGCCTCATGGACTAATGAAGCAGGGCAGAATTGGAATAAAGACACCGGCAGGCTATACAGGACCAGATGGCAAAAACTCAAAGCCAAAATTTCTCTGTTAGAAGAGTAGTTGTTGGTAGATTTCAACGATGAAGTTGGTAAATAACACCCAGTTCGCGGAATCTCGAAGTATTTCAATATTAAAACCACTGCAAAATATTTTGCTTTCTTTTCAAGATGGAAAAGAAGCTTGTACTATAAGCCAAGTGTATCATGTGGATCATGCATCCGAGTGTTTCTAGGCAGAAATCGGAACACCAAGGTTGCTTGTGCCCTATCGTAATTGATTGACGCAATCTTTTGTTTGTGCATCGGCTGGAAAAAATAAATGGCAAATGTAAAGCTTGTTTTATTGGCTTTAAGGAGATACCAACCAAAGACCCATGCGTACTTTTCTTTTTATTTCAAAATGGCCGTCGTTTCGAGCGTACTATTTTTTGGGACAGCCTGTTGTATTATTCTTGTCTCTGGAAAACTCCAAGCTGCAATGATGTTCAATGGGAACCACAGGGTTTTGTTTAATGACTCCATTGTTATGAGAGGGGATGCAACCCGGTGTATTTTCAAGAAAGATAGTGGCAAAATTGCCCGCAAAACATAGGTAAAAGTATATTTCCAGACATATTGCACTTGCTTAAAATACCAGCATATAGGGAGAGCGGGGCGCACTGGTTAGGGTATTCGCTTTGGTGCAGGAAATACCCGGTTCAAGTCCCGGCGGGGCCACTTGCTGAGATTAATGGGGTAAAATTTTTACGGATGTGATTTAAGAACTATTGATTTTATTAAAACGGGAATTCGCTCTACCCTTGGTTACATTTGGAGTGGGCAAGCGCGAACATGGATACCCGTCCTGGGGAGGGGAAGCGGGAGACATTAAGCCGTGCCATATACATGGAGAATCCCGCCTGTATATGTAATCCAGCCAGTTTCGATAAGAGTGGGTGAAAACACCTGGCTTCCCAATCCTCCTGGATACTGGGCATCATGGGAAAGGCAGTGTCTTGAACTACTGAATGATCTACCCTGGACTAACATAACAGAAAACTCTAAAATAAAAAGTAAGCATGTCTGTTACTTTTTTCATCTCCAGCTGTTCGTGTCCATTTAGTTTTGGTATTCTGCTAATGAAGCAGGGAGTTTAAAGAACAATCCGAGTAGCGTAGGGTGGTAATGTTTGCTGCCGAAAAGAATTCCGAAACGCCGTTCAAGACGTGGAGCACAAGCCACAAACAAACATGCCAAGGTGATACGACCCAACTAGCGAATGGAATAGTGCCTCTATATGTCCCTATCCTGATTGGTAGTGTTTTGAGTGACACATCTTTCTTGCATGCCTGGGTTATTAATTGATAATGCCCATATTAAAGGGCCATGGCCCGATCGCTAATAGCACTGTCCCCAGAAATCCCAGATTTTACGGAAGTGGTTCAACTTTTTGGATCAAAACGGGTTAACATATCGGCGCGAAACTTTACAGATGGGGGATTGGACCGTGAAGGCCCGTCTATCAAGAGGAAAAAATTTCTATGCTCCAAATCGGGCCCTCCCCTTTAAAGTTTTAGGGCCGACAAGTAGGAAGTTCAATCTAACATTACGTAGACATAAGGAACTCGAAATTGGATTTTGTCAGTTTTACGACTAACGATATATTTTTATGACTCTATCCTTGTATCTGTCTAATGAGGGATTGTACGCAACATGTTTGAATGAAAAATAATTATTAAAATCACATTACCGCCTGTTACTTAAAATTTGGGGGTCCCTAGGAATCCCCCCCCTCCTCTACGAGAGTTCCAATAAAATGATTAAAACCAGGAATCTTCATAAATAGTAAATAATAAATTAAAAATGTCAGTTAACTCTCTCTATGCTTTAGTCCAGTGGGTATCTGGAGAGTGCTTTTCGGGCGCACACCCTGGGTTCTGACAACCAAAAACATGCAGCATCGGCCTTTTTGGCGATTAGAGGGTCCTTCCACCCCGGGATCTTATCTCAAAAAAGCGAGGTCTGTGATACGAGGTATTAGCGACCCGGTTGCTGCTTATCCTCCATCCAACCACGGACAAAAACAAATAAAATCTATGGGAAATTAGAACAGCGGACTAATGCCACTACAAAAAATGACATCTCGTAAAAAGGGCAATAAGGGATCCAAGATACGTAGATTGGACCTTCAGAACACATAAATTAAAGTTGAATGATCAATCATTCAAAACTCAATAATGTTTTTCAAATCGAAAAAACCCAAGTTTTTTAAATCGAAAAAAATTAAATTTATGTAGGGACTAGACGAGAAGATTCTCAAAAAAGATCCTTAATTAAATGGGAAACAGGGCATTTTTAGTAGAAGCGTTTCAAAAACACTTTTTAGACTGATTTTTGGTTGTGATTACGAAAATGCCGGTTGCTTGGCAGAAATTTGAGTGCAACGGGGTCAAAATGTAAAAATTTCAAAAATGGCCACCCTCCCCCACTGGCATAATCTTTCATCGTATTTTTGTAATTAAGGCATTTACTTTTCAAAGTTATCCGACTTACTTCTACTACGTCCCTTGAAGCTGCGGCATAGTTTCAAATAAGTTACGCAACATAAGTCTTCCCCATGAGCCCAAAACAATTTGCGGAAAACTCAAATGGCCCCGCCAAATATACTCAACGTCCATAAACTGCAACAATCAATACCTTCCTGCCCCGTGTGCCTTTTTTCTTCCCCCTTTCTTTTCTACCGCAAAGGACCGGGTACCACAACGACCGTACTGATCCAGTGAAAGGAAGGAAATACTGCGGCCCCGATTTCACATTCTAAAATGCCATGAATTCTTATTTCTAGGTGTCTTAGAATAAGAAATGGTATAGGCCTTTACTAGATATGCTTTGTTCACTTTGTGTTGTATAGTCCTTTTCGGCCAACCAACTTTTAAACTATAGGGTCATACTTATGTAGCACAAATATTAATTATAGACCGGCAGATACGAAGGGCTGACTTTCAGGTGACCCAAGGGTCAAACCTTTTCACATGCCCAATCGTGCTCCTAATGTATGAGGATTTGCTTCCCCCCCTATTGCCCACGGGTTTGAGCGGTCTCGGGGTCATTTTCGCACAACTGGTTAAAATGGAAAGAAGGTCAATTGGTGATTTGTACATGGCTTCAAATCAGAAGTTGACGCCACCCACCACCTCTCGGTCACAAATAAAAGAAGTTGTGCATCTCGCTAAGGGTCAAAAAAGGTATATAGTTTGTAGCATCTATGATTCGTTTATCAGGTTATGTGACCATAAATATGTTCATAGGGGCACAGTTAATCAATTGGTGTGACCTCGTTTGGACCCGTGATTCTCCGTAAGTAACGCGTTTTTAACCATAATCAAAACTCTACTTTGGGGATCCTCTTTCCTCGGGCAATAATTTGCAAGTATTAGAATATAATCGATTAACTTTCATGACCCTGTAACCAAATTGAGATTGACTTTCTCTTTTTTACCATGTTAGTCATTTTACCCTATAACCTCCAAACCAATGGTCGTAGGCGCGGTAACCCCCACTATACCTTTTTGGAATCGCTTGGACTCGCTGCCCCCCTCTGGCCTCCTTTCCCCCTGCTTGGAGCTTCCCCACCGTTTGACCCCGTGTCCCCCTGCCCTTGGGCCCCTGTTGCACCAGACGTGCGCCACTTTCGTTTCCCGAACACACCCACTCCCTCGCCTCCCCTCGGGGGGGGCCCAGGGGGGTCGCTCTCCCTCCCCCGGTGCCCTGGCCCCCTCCCTTTTTTTGGGGGGGGGGGGGGTATTCCCTGACTCGCCGCCCCGCCCCTCCCTTCCCTCCGGCGCTGTGATCCTTCTCATGTCAATGACGCCCCTCCTCCTCCCTCCCTTCCACTCCCCTGTTCGTGGTCCTCCGGGCTGCTCCCGGTTCGCCGCCCGCCACACACTTCCTCACTCACGCCTGCCTGGATGCCCCACAGACGCATAATAACCTTTTTGTCTTTCCCTCTCCCGCCGCCCCCCCCTCTTCCCGTTCCCCCCCCCTGCCGCCCCGTTGCCCCCCCACCCTTCTTGGGTTTACACAACCCCGGGTTTTTCCCTCCTCTCCCCCCCCTTTCCCCCCTTCACCAGTCTGCTGCCCGCTGTCCCCCCTGCAATTCCCAACCTCGGCCCCCCCTGCCCCCTTTGGCGGGCCTCGTGCCCCTCCACCTTGCGCCCCCCCCTTGGCACCCGACATTTCACCCCCCCACCCCCCCACACCCTCTCCGCTGGGGCCAGAGGCCCCCCTTCCCACTTGGTCGGCCCGCCGCCCCCCACCCTACTACTAATTTGGCCCCCCCCGGTTATCCCCCTCTTCCCTCCTCACCCTCTCTGCTGGGCCCACCTCCCCGAGCACGAAAACTCCCCACGGGTCTCTGTACCCGATCCTTTTTTGGCCCGCGGTTCCCCCGTGCGACCCTCACCTCCCCCCCCCCCGCGCCCCGTCCTCACCCACCTGGGGTCTGGGCTCTGGTCCGTCGTTGGCCCCGACACTCCCACCACGCCCCCACTCCTCGTTGGCATCTCCACACCCATCCTGCCCCCAAACACACACCGGTGACACCCCTTCCATCTAACACCCGGCCCCCGATCAAAGCCCCCTGAGAACCACACACACACCCCGCAAACACAACCCCCACCAACCCACGCGATACAATATAGGCAAAAGAACCTCCCAAGAAACACAATAGAAGAAGCATCCCAACATGCGATGATACAGAACGTAAGAGAGTGAAGCACCATCACTACTGAAAACTTGACTGATCGATCATCCCACAAAAACGAATGAGAAATTCATGAAAGTGGTAGGGTAGACAATATCAGTGGTCAAATACTATTTTATCAGTGTCTATTAAATATGATATTTTCTGCCAAAATCAGTGAAAAAAAATAAATCCCAACAATGCTATTTATGGGGTCATAATGATAATTTAAGGACGCAATAGCAGAGTTCTGTTCGTTAGCATGAATACAAAGCGGGCGGCCTGCTTTTTTTGCCTCCCCCCCCCTTCCCGCCCCTGGCCCCCTTCGCACTTAGGCGCTTGGTGCCTTCTCTTCCCAGTGTGTCCTCCTTGTTCACTTCCCCCCGTTGCTTCCGGTCAGTCATGCCACGACCCCCCCCGTCGTCAAGAAACGCCTCCGGCACAAGGAGCCTCAAGACAGCGTTCGCCACGCTCGTAAGACAACACAACAAACACACACACAGAAGGCTCACCACACAAATACAAATCCATACCATCTTACTCTGTTCCGTTTGAGAAAGCCTGGATAGGTGTATGGGCGCAATCTCGAAGAATCTATTAGATTGTTGAATCTTAATAAAACAAAGCCGTTCGGCATTAGTTACGGAGAAGATTAAATTTGATTATGGAATAATACATGTGATAACTTTTATGTTCAAAACTCAAGAGATGACTCCAAAGCACAAATTTGTTCCAATCTTGCTTTTATATTTATTTACCTGTTAAGAGGCAATCTCTAGAAATGAGAAAACTTTCTGGAAAAGGATGAAATGTAAAATTTTGTAAAGTACGAAAACAACTGAAGACGCTGTGCTCTAAAAATATATTATTTTGAAATCAGTTAATGATTATATACCTTGATGAACTTTCCTTGGAAGTAAGTTAGATAAAGATGGGTGGAAAATAGAAAGAAAAACGAAGTGATTTAATAAACGCATTTTAAACTTTTTGCCATCCATTCGGTCAATAAATGAGAAGGATATAAGTGAAACAAATCAAGTTTCCTGTTTTCTGCTTGTTGCAATAATTTTGTACACAAAAAATAAAAAAAATAAAAAAAATAAAAAAAATAAAAAAAATAAAAAAAATAAAAAGAATCAAAAAAACACAAACACAATCTTATGAGAGAAAAAATCAAGCTGAAAAACAAACACAAAACTTAAAAGAGGTAAAGACCAACCCTCAAGAAAACGCAAACCCAAAGCACCACTAAAAAAACATAAACAACAAACACACAACAACATAACAAGTAAGCCAAATAGGGTTGATTATTGTGAAGTGGCTAAGGAAACTCTGTGAATCAGCATCAATGCAAAGGTTATCTCTTTTAAGGTTAATAGAAAAAAAATATGATAATTTTTACAGTGATGGGGTCAGCCACTTAGATAAATCTGCATTCATTTTGCTTACTCAAACGGTTAGAACATTATGTCTCTGTACGTTAGCCCTAGTAACTGAAATGAGGTGGGCCAGAACGACGGCCTATGTTGTCGCCCCTTTCGCCTTCCATACCCCCCGCTTTTTCCCCAGAACCCTCGCCTACAGGCCCACTCCATCCCCTCTCCCCGGGCCACCCCCCCCTCACATATCTCCACTGCCATTTCCTATTACAAAACAACCCAAACCCACACTCCACCCCCCGGTCGATTCTGTCACGGCGCCTGCCGGGCCCCCTTTTCCTGCCTTGCCGGCCCTTTGCCCGCCCGGCCCTCCTACACACCTCGCCACCCGCCCATAACACGGGAGACACCAAGCTCTGTAACCCCTCCCGTAAGCGAGCACCTGAACGAACAAATTATGTTTACTTTGATAAAGTAAAGTCATCGAGAATGATACTTAAAAGTACGAAATAATTATACTTGCTCTTTCGCTTGTATCAAAAAACAAGCTACCGAGAACCAGAAGCGGACGCCACGGTACAAATCAGTCGCGTAGAAAGAACCTTGTTCAGTCTTGGACTTGCTCAACACGTAGGTTCTGGTGCAGACGAACTAGTATGCCGCTGTATGCAAACAATACTCACCTCTGATTTGAATTGATAAAATGATGATGTTGGTTAGCCATTTTGTTAATGTTTGATCCCTTTGCAATCAAAGCAGACGTAACTTGGCCTACCAAAATATATGGAGTCTAGTTGTATCAAACACCATCGTGAAGTGACTTTTAAAATCATGGTTTAGACCATACAATAGGTTCTTGGTATTAGCGGGCATTTTTTGAATTTGATCAACATTCACCCCTTGGGCTACAACGTAAGCTGAGAAGTGATAATAGTCTAATCACCCAATAACTCCAATCTTCAAAGAGGGGACAGGGTGTTTGATTAACCACTGGAATTATTGTGGGATTGTACGCCCAAAATAAAGTGTTAAGTTTGTATGATATTTTGGCGGCCATTGCTTGAATTTGGTCACAATTTTACACCCTTTTAGGCTAGGATTTGATATTAATTAATTAGTGTAAATATACTCAGTGCTAAAAAGTTGTGTGTAGAAGAGGTAAGTCTGTTAATGTGGAAACTTACGAATTATATCTTTTGACCTAATTTTAGTGGTCATTTTGGCAGCCATTTTGAAGTTCTGAATTTTGACCCTTTGCACTCAAAATACAGCAAAGCAAAAACCAGCTTTTCGTGTCAGCATTAAAAAATCAGTACAGAAACAATGTTCAAATGCTTCTACTAAAAGATGCCTCATGCAAAGTTTTTTGCATGAATTTTGTCTGTCTATGGAACATTAGGCGTCAAAAAAACTTTTGACTCTGGAGCCGCCATGGTTGAAATTCATTTTTACCGAGATATCTCTCATTCAACTGCACTATGCTCGATTTTAAACACCCTGGAGTTATGTTGATATCTCGTTATATACTCGGGTACATGAAAGGCTGTCAAGACAGTCGACTGTCCTGGCCCCATTTCCCACATATTAGAACAACTTGAAAGATATGAGACCCGAGTACCTCCTTGTCTTTGGTTTAGCCCAGACCATTGTATTGTCCAACTTCAGCATAATGTTGCAGTGATGCTTACCTTCACAAATGATTTTAGAAGCCAGAAGGAAGCAACAGTTAAAAAATGGATTATTCTTGTTTCCCTTGAACCACCGCTCCGTGTCTGTGAGAAAGTGAGCTCCCCAATATTGGAGAACGAGGTATCCGAGTGAAGGCATCTGAATGTGGACTATACCAGCTTCCATTCCATTAAGTGGTCGTCTCTAACAGATAAATCAAATCAGTAGTAACGCTCAGATTGACAAGGTCGGGGACTGGACGGATCACTTCCGACATTGCTTCTAAAATTCCTACACACTGGCCAATTATTTGGCTGTTGTTTGTTGTTTCTTTATTTAATGAATACACTTCTTAGTGACGTCATTTTCTCTGGAAGTGATGAGAGTCACTCTGAGACGAGAAGTATTAGGATCCCAGAAACCTGTATTTTAGTCTGGATTCAGATTGGATTTTTACCAGTTAACAAATAGGCCTAATGTTTGAAGCCAGATCGGAATGCATGCCAGCTGACATGCACTCGGCTTGAATGGGAATCGCAGAATGGAGCAGATCATAGCAGTATGTCACTCGACGGATCTGGCATCACTTCTGAAATCTAATGATAACTTGGGTGAAGACCCGGAGGGTCCGTGTCAGGTCAAATGGTAGCACATGAAACTGCAAGACGTCCCGTCCATTCGAAAACGAAGACAATTTTGGCTGAATGTATATCGGGACTCATAAATAGACCGTTCGTGAAATCGAGTATGACATATAATCTTCGGGAGCACCAATACTTCTTATGCCAACTGGAATGGATTCCATTTTGAAATGCTGTTCCAGTAAAAAGCCTATTCGAATTTCAGGATTTTAAGACAAGACCACAGAAAATGGATGGAAATAGTTTTTATTTTTCTATAGTCCTTGGATAACATTTTGTCGGTAGTTCCACCGTCAGTTGTTTGTCATCGTACGTCGCCGTTCGTCGGCGACGAGGATCCAGGAATCGAAAAGGGGGTCCGCGTACGAGGTAGAGTATTATTGCCGACGTAATTTAGAAATGCTAACAAATATCGATGAAGCAACCAGCCATCGCGCCGCGCGTTGCTGTGGGACGATTGGTGAGAGAGATATCACTCATATAAATAATAAGAATAATAATAAAAAACGATAATATATACTTTTACACAATCAATTATATTTGTAGAATATAACAAAGGATCTTTACCTACATGTGGTCTGTTTGTTTAAGCTTTCGTGATTGATATGTGTAGCTCTTTCAATTAGATCGCATCCAGATTCAATGGGGTCGGATGGGTGATCTCTTGTCATAAGACCCGAATGGGGTTAATGGTCCGCTCTGTTGAGGATGGTTGATGTGCTCTTATGTAAAGTGCCTCTTTGAAAAACACTTTCAAATATCTGGGATTCCTGGAGGGAGAGTGTCTTTAAGGGAAAGACAAGATAGATGTTAAATAATTAATTTTGACTATGATTATGTTTGTATTTATTGCGAATTGTTGGATAAATAAAGGAAATATGTATGTAGGTTGGGTTAGAATTGTTTATTCACAAAGGATAGTAGCAGGGATGATTTTAGTCGTCTACAACGTTGCAGAACAAAGCTTGAGTGTGTCAGTCAAAAAAATGTAATGGGACCAGTCCCCTACCGACTTAATACTGAGAGAATTCTTATAGAAGCTCCCTGTCAAATAAAATAAAAAAAAATCATCTCTTGCTATAATCAAAACTTTCGCCCGCCCTTACTTTCGGCCATGCTCAACTCTAGAATATGGTTGTTGCGAACGCAAACCACGGCTGCGTTCTGCGGTGTTAGTGTTTGATTTAAAAAGGACAACTTATAACATTCGACGAAACAATATATCTGAATAAAGTGATACCTCCCTCTGGACAATTATACTTAAAAAAAGGTTAGATTCGCTCCAACCCATTTTCTGTAATCAACTTTATACCGCATCATCGAAAAACAAAAGGCCCACAGGCACACTATCTTTAGTAAGTTCTCCCCATTGCTACCATATCCAGGGTGGGGGCACTCCCAACGTTGGAGGTGGGGGTTCTGTGGTAACGGCGTATGTAAGGACTGTCAAATCGTGTCACCCAAAGACACCAGGAAAAAATTTGTCATGAAGATTTCGCCAACCCAAATATCTCCATTTTCAGAAATTGCAAGAATTTAACGCAAGGACCACATTTTTTTCGAAAATTTAGCAATCTTTCACCTAAAAAACGCAACTTATTTGGGGCGGTATGGTGTCTATCACTCATTTTTGCCCCGTCTTTGTCACCGGAGTACCTCTGGGTTTTGGGAGCTAGCGTACAACCTATATTCAATATCATAATTATATGTGTGCCCCCGGCCCCAATAACCTCGCCCATGGACGACTCGCTACATTGTAAATAACTGGCCTCTCTCTGCTTAGGAATCATCAGACCAAAGGAGGAATGAGAATTTTCTGCACCCATTACGGGCAATTTTTTAGTATGTGTGGAAAGAAAAAGGTAACTCTTTAAGAATACAGCCATTGTGAACCAAATGTACGGCACGATGTGATTGTAATGATGATTTTAAAATACGAAACGCACAAGGGTGAAAGTAAACAGAAATCTGGCCTATTAACGAAAGGACGTTAGGGATATACCTGTGGCGAACGACCATCTCAAGGTATTAATAGTTCCTATATCAGGAAGGGTATCAGGCGTGATGTTTTCTTTAAGAAAAAGGGGTCACGGAAATAGCAGGACTCTGGAGGGGCAGTGCAAAACATGATTTTGTGGTTGTTTTCTGGCGACAGCCCAAGAAGTGAGAGAACATAACTGTTAAAATGTACCTGGTTATCATGGCAGCACTTATTTTCACACGTTGGTGTTTTGCCATGCATTCTTTTTTATACATTGATTTGGACCACGCAAAAAAAATATATTTGTAACCGAAATGCAATCCTTCTATACTAAAATTTAAAAAACAGCGGTCAATATACCAGAGGGGCTGCCCCTTCTCGGGTTTTTTCGCACATCCCCAATCCCTTTTTCTATTACCGCTATATACACATGGAATGCATATTATCTTCAAAGTACATTAAAATGTAGATGGGGTCGTTTCTTGTTCATATTAAGCCAACAAACATAGAACAGTGATGCTATTGGGCCCATAAGGGAGAAGAGAGAAGAAATATCATATGTTCTGGAAATTACGGCAATTATGACGTGGAATTCCCTTTGTTTTGTTATGGCCCAACCAACAGGTCAGCTTAGTACTATAGATCCCTGGAAGGTAATGGGGGGTCTAGAAACCCACTGAGCATTGTTTGGCCATAGGTTTCTGACACTGAGATTAAAAAGGTGGTAAAATGAAAAAGTGATGGTGTGATGAAGTCATTGTAAGGCGGAAAAAACAGATCCGTGTCATTACAAATGATATGAACAGTGTCAAAGTGTAGTTGGTGGACTAGAAGATTGCAGAAAGTGATTTTCGTATTAAAACGATGATCTACCAGTCTACACACACAAGCGATGAGAGTTGCGTGAAACATATGATTCCATAGAAAAAAAAGGTGCAAGTTGATTAGGGTTTTAGAATTTCAAATCAAAAAAAACACTGTGACTCATCAAGCCACTCTATAGACCCGACATCGACCACCACACACCCAGTTCTTCTCATTCATTTCAGGTTTCTCGTATGTAAATTTGTATCAAACTGTCTCTCAATCCGAATTACCTACCATGTAAAGCCACCACCAGCACACAATCTGTCACACCCAAACCAGTGAAAATCGAATCCATAATCCCATTACTGATGAAACTTACGAACTCCACGCTCCTGGCCTCATGATTACGAACCCCCTTCATCATTATCACCCGCGCCGGGCCTGGACAACTAATTGATGAGATTCCCAGCCCCCTGAATTATAAAAACAACCTGCTTTCAACGAACCATACTCGGACACTTGACTCTCTGACACACCCCCTGAGACGAAAAACAATCTGGCAAATGTGAACACATTGCATTTCTTTCACTCTCGAATTACCCGACACTTTAATTTGATAGCGATATCTGAACTCTCGCTCCCGTGACGACTGCCACACAACTCTCCTCGGCAGCTGAAAATTTGACCCCATTGAACCCCATTACACTTCAGCAATGATGTCATGTTCCCCACTTCTGTGCAAACACAACTCTTCTAGCCTCCTTTTGATTCTTACACCCTCAATTGCTCGCCACACTCTGGCGCCACCCCACCCAAATACCTGATTGTTTACCCACTCCCACTTCCATTAATTAGTCGTAAACCTATCTACAATTGGCTCACACCAACCTCACACCCCCCTCGACTTGATCCTCTTTCCCCAGTATCCCCCCTCCAATTTGACCTACCTCCCACCCACACGCATTTCCACGAGTTCCTTTTCGGCATTATCTGCAACACACTCCTTTCGACAGTCCACTATTCAACCCACTAGTGTTCTCTCCTATAACCCCACCACCCCTCGCTTTCCTCTATTCTCCCAATCACACCACGACTAACCAATAATAACCCACCAGTAAAACTAGGAGAACCAATCCCTCCATCCTAGAGCACGCGATATAATCATATGGAATGCCGATGAATTCCGACTCTACATCAACTACAATTACGCACCCATGCCAACATGACACAACCGCCTCACTTTTCACCGGCTGCGTTCATCGCTTTTCGTTACCCAAGTCCCTATCTTGGCAATCCGATGCCCAAATGGTTCGGCCATGCAGTTTAGCATCCCACGACACCACCTCTCTACTAATCAGTATTTTGCTCGTCACTACTTTTGATATCTAATCCCTGGATCCAAACAACTCTTTCTTTTGCAATCTCATGCCTCAGATTCTTGTCTACTGCCTAATAATTCCGTCTTTATACTTAGTGCCGATGTACCACTCTTTCCTGCCCATGATACTCGCCGATTGAGCCCCTCATCCCCCCCGTGGATGTCGGTGTATGAAACCTTTCAGTAGCACACCCCGAGATATCCATTCCATCAGTCTGAATCAATATCAAATTCGCTGCCTTGGTCACTTCATTAAACATATGATTTGGCAAACCTCTCCAGCTATGCGACTGGATAGTGGTTCACATGAAACTGCACATATTTGCTGTGAGGAAAATATTAATTTGCGAAATGAATTTTCAAAGGAATTGGTGTTGATCAATTTTTTTTTTTTTCTGCAGCTATGACCGCCCCCCCCCCCCCCCCCAGTAAAATGTCTCGGTAGACAATTTAAAAAAATGGCACCATTTTTGTCTAGTAGAGCTATTTTTAAACAGTTGTACTTCTTATGGATATACTTCTCATTTTTCTCATACATTTGGTTTTTGATTTGCTGTCGACACAAACAGTTCTGTCATATATTTTAAGATTAGGCCCAGAACTAAGATATTACAATACAGCAAATTCACGGAGTTAATATGGTAGTATATACAATAAGGAATTTGTACCGTAAAGCATAAATAGTTTAATTCGCGAATTGTGATTAATAAACTAACTTTCATCTACACATAAGAGGACACATCGACGTGTATATTCTTATATCACTCATAGGCCGCGCTGTGTATACACTCTATCTAAATTCCCGTCCGGGAAATTTTGCTGCCTATTTTTCGTTCCCATATTGTCTGCTGATAAATAATATTTGACTACTTTTATATACAGTGCAGTTATTTATTTGACATTACCAAACAAACGTACAGTCAATATATCAATAACAACAAAAGAACACGTACATAATACAATAAAGAATTATACATTAATTGCTACGTTGTTGAAATACAGAGTTAAGATAAGTAATTACAGGTTTCAAACTATCAAATTTGAACGGAAACTCAGTTCTTATTAAGGGAACATTATCATTATGTATATCGATTGTATCATATTAAAATAAAGGACTCAGGAATCAGAGAAGGCCCTGTTTTGACGAACCAACACTGGTTTTCAAAATAAGCAATAATAAGAGCAAAACAAACATACTAAATTCTTTAGTTTACCTATAAACATAAGTATTTAAAACTATTTAATTAAATTAATGAGACAAAAAACAGCCAAAGCTATTACTCTGATAAATATGAGGCTTATATGAGACCTATGAAAAATTAGATGAAGTTTGCTGAAAAAATATTACTAAATATTCTGACCGTAAATTATATTATAGGTCCTCTTTAATTTGAGCAAAGGATGCTAAAATGGACTCAAAATGTTTTTTTTCTATTTAGAATTTTTAATTGCTTTTTCATGTTTTTTCGTTTTATTTCATAATCAAAATATTACTCTATCTATATGGACTTATTTAAGGGTCTTATAAATATGTGTTTCGAACGGAATATTGAAACAAGGAGGAATGATATTCGGTCAGTGGGTCAGGCTGAGGTCGCGAGACAGGGATATATTGCATACACCATAGTGTCGGAGCATAGCTAGTCTTTCGCTCAGTCGGTATCAAATATCCATCAAATATCCAGCTGAGTGGGAATGGTGTATAAGGCCAAACTGTACGGCTAAATTTACGTAAAATTAAAAATTAATCTAATTGGATTGCTAATCAGGGACAAATCCAAGTAAGATTAAAAAAAATCAAAAATACATTGAAATGAAAATTACTAATGAATTAAAAATTTTATCAAAATTTAGTGTGGTCCATTTAATATAAGACATTTAAAGAGTAGAAATATCGTCGATTTACAAAAACACATTATCATAGTAGGCCAATGACTCCTGACTCTACGAGTTATGTTGGTGATGATGCATATCATATACCGACTTATGGATCATGTGCTAATTTTAGGTGGTTATTATGGCAGGTTTTAAGGGTTGTTAGGTACTCATGTTTTCTAGATTGTGGTGGAGATTGCACAAGTTCTATTTAGCCTTGCATCGGCCACTCAATTCTATCACCATTTGATCGTTATAATGTTCACCGCCGTGCCCCAAACACTTATTATGACGTTCCCAAAGACTTTTTATTGTTAATCCTTGAAGCAATATAACAGGCCAATTTTTTTTGCAAGGAAAACGCCCCCCATAGGTTCCGGATATATTTGAGATTGCCGGTTGCATGAGTAATTGATCGTAAACAAGACCTGTGAAGGGTAGAGAGCTCAAACTCTCTATGTGTCGCAAAATATATCGGAGATAATATCGGAGATCTCCGATAATATTCAAACGGCTGTTGGATAAGTCCTTCCAAATGAAATAGGCCGGGAATTTGGCGCCAAGGACAGGACTACGCTCAATCATAGTTGTTCCGCATCGGTTCAGAAAGTCAAGTTAGAGATCATTTTTCGTGAGCGACCACCATGTCATCATGGACCGACATAAATTTGGCGTTTCCAGCTCAACATTAAATTAAATCAGGGATTCCTATCCGATTACAAAATCGCTTCTGTTATTACAAATACGCATTTTTTAGGCTTAAAACCCCTGCGGTATAGTTTAGTGTTAGATGTTAATTCAACACATTGTGTAAGGCTCACTTTGGAACGGGGGGGGGGGGGCGGGATCTTTAAGGACTACATGTTACTGTATGCCTTTAACATCTAACAACCATGAACGACGCGACCCCCCAGTCTTGCCTTTCTAGTGATAACTTAAAGACCACCTTATGTTTCGCCAAATTTGGGTCACCAAATAGATGTTCTATGAGGCACAAACCAAGCCTGGAAACTTGCTTTACCTCCCAGGGCTTCTTTTAAAACGACGCCAGTTCCCTCTCTCTCTCAGTTTAAATGATGGGACGAACATAAACATATATAAAGCATTGAATTTGGTTGCTTTAATTGTTCACAATTCGGATTGGAATGAAATAAATGGCAAACAAAAGCATATGACAGGGGTTACGTTTTTAAAGCATACCCAAACAAAAATCCGTAAGTACGTTATTGTTAACAATGGTAAACATTTGGGGAACATATTGATATTTTGCCAAGTTAGAGTATTCAATTCAAAAAATAACTGTAAAAATCGCTGAATTTGCCTTTAAAAGGTTGCCCCATCAATTTCTTGACTAGGTTTTTAAAAATGTGTATTGTACAACTTTTTAGAATTCAAATTTCAGAGGAAGGGACATGAGGGCCACTGTATGTCAAATAGCAGGAGAATATTGGGCACAAGGGTGGAAATGATAAGATTTTCTATTTATCGATTTTTTGTCAATGATGACCTAAGCTAATAAATTCTGGAGGGTGTGTAAAAGTTCGTGCAGTGCATTTCAGAATCACAATATGGCCGCATATCACTCTCAAATTCATTCAAAAATGCACCCACTTAGCATTATGCAAGAGATCCAAGTTTTAAAGCACGATGAATCTTTTGGACGGGTTTTTGACGTGATTTGATCACATACATTACCCATCAAATCCAATAGGCACCCTAAAATTCCCAATATTGCCCTGAATATGATTTAATTATTACAGAATCTCATCAAGTATTGTTAATAGAGGCTTATATTCTGCGCTCTATACCTAGTAGGAACTGTCATCTATCTGACATTTCAGAGTGTGATAACAAGTTACGATCAAGATTGGCAGCCAATATGTATGCCTTTTAAGATCTTTAAAACGTACTAATTGTCATATATTCATAAGATATGGGCCGGTTCTATTTTGAATGTTAAGCATGTGTTGTCCTTCAAAACATAATTATACCTAGATATAGAGTTAAATTAATCTCAAAGACAGCGAGTACATCTCATACTTAAATTTTGTAAACTTTTAATACTCATTTTGTGTTTTTTAACTAAATACATATACAGTGTATCGTTAATTGATAGGTTGTTAATAGAAGGTTAAAAATGGCAGCCATCACTGGCCCTACCATTTAACATTTTTGCATGTGTTAAAGTACATGGAAAGTCCATGGTAAGATGTTCAAATGGTCAAATGCTTATCCCATACCTTAATTTATCACCCTTTATAATAATAATTATGATTATGTAAAACTACATATAATACACACATTTAAGTAAGGTTTACTATTTGTTTAAAGGACGGCTTTGTTATTGGCTGCCATCTTGCAATTTGAAAATGTCCATTACAGAGAAAGCCAGTTAGTAGTTGGGTCAGTTACGGGTTTCTAGTGATCAAATACATGTATCTCATACAAGTGTAAAGCAATAAAGCATGCATATAGACCCTGGAATTAAGCCTCTAAGCTGCAAAATGTGTAGAACAATTGACGTGTCCTGATGCGTTGGAAAAGCATTCTAGAGGTGTTAAAGTAACCCTTGCGAGAGATGTTGTGAATAAATTGTAAAGATTTTGAACACCTGCAGAACACGTTTTAGGGGTTCTGGTCAGTAGTATTCTTCAGTAGCGGTCGTTGAAAATAGGTTATACTGGAGGGCGTTTAAGATCATTTTAATGATTCCGACAGCAATATTTGATTTTGAGCAGCCATATTGAGGAATTTTTGTGGCAATGAAAGGATTAAATTTTACATTACCAACATTTCTAGAGTGCTTAAACACCGGAGAGTAGTAAGAGTAAATATACGAGAGATGATTTTGTATCTATCGGGAAAAAATCTTAAGGGATTTTTTAGTGATTTTGGACATTGGGAGCAAACAGGAATTGGATTTTCAAAAATGGGCACTGTAACAAATTTTGCACACCCTCCAAAAAATTATTGGCTTAGGTCTAATGAACTAAAATCTAGAATAGAAAAACAGTCTGTACTTCCATTTCCATCTTCAGGCTGTGGCCATAAGACTTCCACCTGACTTAGTAGTAGATTCACCCAATCGTGTTCACCAGAGGTAAAGTTTATAGGACAGGTCAGATTAGTTGGTGAGAGAGGCAGAATATGTGCCCCGATTCCCTGTTTCATGAACGAATAAGTAATTCTGGCCTGTTATGTTAGCACATCTGTAACATAGAGAGTTCCAAGGACTTTTTTCATCGTATCCAAATACCAACTCCAAAAAATTAATAACATTCACATCACCTGTTTATCAGTTGAATACATCATTGAAAGCAAATGCGAGTTAGTCAAAAACTATTTGAGAGAATGTAGCTATACTTTGAACTTGAAATGCATCATTGAGCACAGGATTGATTTTTCTCTATATAGGGACAGCGTGTTTCAAACTCTTTCAATAGCGTGGAATTTTAATTTCCACACCCTGCGACAATCCCCTCATTCAATGCTCGTACCTTCGGAAAAGTACTAGAGGTGAAACGGTAGGGGTGAATCTACGGTATAGAAAGGAGATGCGCGACCAGCAGTCAAAAGTATCGCTTTCGGGTGCACACAAATGGCCAAAAGAAGTTTTTATTAAGAAAGAAATGCAAAAACCATTGAAATAGGGATTATCAGTGAGCTTTGGAAACTAGCGAAAAAAAACCCAGGTTTATTCAAATGAGAATGACAAAAAGTAAAGTATGTACCCGTAAATGCCCACTTTCCAGTTTTTGGACCAATTTACGGCACAGCAAGAAGGCGAACAGGGATACAAAAGAGGGAGGAGCAAGAAGATGAGGCGCAGCGTGCCACACTCCAATGATCTTCGCTATGTTCGACCAGGCACAGATCAAGGAATTCAAAGAGGTCAGTTTTTTCTTCGGGCTAAATCAAATTACCAATCTGTCAGCAATAATGAGAAGGTTATTGGTTGACCGAATTTCGTCTTGCTTGAGATAGAAACGTGGTTGAGCGTCAGTTGTGACTATAGAAACCCCATCCCACGAGTAGTGTTTCATGATGGGTCGTCATTTGTTTAGCGGTGGAGAATTGGCCCCGTGTGGGGTTTTCCTACTTTTTTATTGCAATTTGGTGGTATAGTAGATCGCCCGCTGTTTCAAAAAATTTCCTGAAATTTTTCGGAAAATGAGGTCCATTTTACATCTTATCGGGGAGCCAAAGATTTTCCAAATTGCTAAAACGAGTCAAAATTTTTAGAAAAAAAAAAAGTGTTTTAAAATTTGGCCATCCCCCCAATTGCTTTGAGTTCTCAAGGAGACTTCACCTTTCAGTACAGTGGCTATGAATTTCATAGAATACCAAAATTAGCTTTAAAATTTAGCCTAAATGCGTACTTCGTAGAACTTTTAGCCCTCTAAAGGCAAAACTAAAGAAGTTAGTTCCGGACTTCCACTTTATTCCCTCAAAACTTATTCCGGGAGAGCCCCATTTTAAATAGTGGACCACGTTGTCGTTTATCCCGCAACACAAAAAATAAATTTGAGGAGCCCGCTCGGTAAGTTATATAGGAATAATTTATCACATCTCTAACCCCAAAAATCAAATGAAATATGCCATTCCAAGCCCTTTTATCTGTGGATTTAAATATTTAGATTAAAATTCACATACTGATAATCGTGATTTGTGGTTTATCGACCTGACAGTGCCTTCACATTTGACGATCAGAAAACAGCGAGGCACTTCATCGATAAGGAGGATTCTTACGACACGGTTGTGTTCCTCACTGCGGGATAGGTAGAATAGTGCTAGTGTCAAAGATCACAAATAGTACGTTAATTCCATTTAAAAAGGATAACATCTGTTTAGGTGTAGAAGTGTAACGACAGATACGGTTATGCAGCATGCGTAGCGATAGGGGACCGTGTGAGATATACCTACCACAATCTTCTAAGAGATTGAGCCATAGGAAACTAATCTTAACCCTAAAAGAGCCGGGCTTTTTGGACCCATCTCACCGCCGGGGGGGGGGGGGGGGGGTTCAGCCCCCTAGTATCTCGGGTCGGAAACGGATTGATGAACTATCATATGTGTGGTACCAATGTATAGCTATGACCCTCCCGAGTCCATTTAACAAAAAAGTACAAACATACCTTGTATGACGCCACAGTGACGCCAAACATGACGTCATGTAAAAATACGAACAATCTAAAAAAATACCACAAAGTATAATACAAAGAAATAATAAAGTTAGCCAATAGTATCAGTGGTGGAACTCAAATTAAGTTGTAGATTTGCGGAAATAGAGAAAGAAAAGAGGGAGAGGGACAACGAAAAAAATAAAGGTTTTAAGGTTCTTCTTATCGTGTCCAAACACGTGGTCTCAAAAATATGATCAGCCAGACTTTACCGGTGACTTTGTGTTACAATGGTCTGGCTGCATTCACTACGAAATTCTGCAGGTCCTGTATGTGCATTGTGCTCAGCATTGGGAAGACCAAGAGAGTTCAATCTCGATGCGTGCGTTTGCCGCAATCACAGGGCTACAGGTCCCCTGGATATGCTTCCAGGTAGCCCCACTTCGCAAGGCAACCTTAGATATGACCAGTTCTGTTCTGAATCTGTTGAGACAGCGCCATTCAGCCATGCGGAGTCAGCTCCAGGTGAAGATGATCACCAGGTTCGATACCAGTAGTACCAGTAGATGTTACCTGGTTGATAGCAGGTTCTGTCTTTCCACAAGACGACGCTCTTTTCCTTAGAGGATGTTTCAAGGGGTTGGACTTTGCTTTTAACCCTAAAAGAGCCGGACTTTGTGGACCCATTCACCGCGGGGGGGGGTCCGCCCCCTAGTATCTCGGAACGGATTGATGCGGAACTATCATATGTGGTTGGTAACAAAGGTATGCTAGACCCTCCGAGTCCATTGATACAAAAAGTAACAAAACATTGCCTGGTATATGACGTCACAAACCTGACGTCAACATGACGTCATGCAACAAAAATTAGAACAATCAAAAAAATCGGCAAAATTCATGGTTTTCGCCCTGTTTTTCAAGCAAAAGTTTTGGCCATGATGTGTGTCAAAAAAGTATGAGCACACATGCTTTTACTATAAATAAATCAAATAAGGTAAAAAATAGGGTACCTGTATCCTTAGCAAAAAAAATGGATTTCTGCTTTTCCGTTTAATTTCAATGAGAAATAGATTTTCTTCGCACGCAGGCGCGATTACGTAACGCCGGCGTCATTAACAGTGTAGGTCCGATTTTGTTCAAAATGTATTAAATCGAGCGCAAGGCTTCAAAAAAAAGTCATGTAGTTTCGGCTCGGAAAAAAATAACAATATTTTTTTGTTGAAAGGGTTAAAGGTTTCAGGGTTTTGAAAAACAAAGGTGGCTAAGACATAGGGAAGGGGACAATTTGGATTTATTCTGAGGTCCAAAGTGTTTCGTCACTTTTTCAGAAAAAGTGACAAAACACCTAAAAACGTACTAAAATTAAGAATTCGATCTCCACTTACGTCCGGACTGCCGTCCAGGATACGCCATGGTTATGATTATTCTTATTTCTGTTTATAGGTAGAATCCCACTAGCGACGAGCTTGACGTGATGGTACAAGAAGCGCCAGGTCCCATCAACTTCACTATGTTCCTAACCTTATTTGGTGAAAAGTTAAACGGTAAGGAGGGGTGCATTTTAAACTATGATAGGGAGGTATTAATGCAAGAAATTTAAATAATTGTTTGACCTCAAAATAATTGCAACAGAAACAATTTTGGTGTTGTTATACTCTTTCTTTCTTATCGTATCCAAGCACAGTTGTTCTCAAATATGATCCAGACAAAGATGAATACAATGTCTGGCTGCTTCACTAAGTTCGGTATGGTCCTTGTCTGTGCATTGTTGCGCCAACAGTGTCAGACCAAGAGATGTTCCATTGTCTGTGTTGCTGCTCCACAACCACAGCTGCTTCCAGCTAGCACTACTTCTGCAAGGAAACCTTAGATCGGCCGATTCTGGTTCTCAATCTGTTGAGACATCGCTATTCAGCCCATGAGAAGTCAGCTCCAGGTGGAAGATGCTCACCAGGTTCAATACCAATAGATGTTACTTGGTTGATAGCAAGTCCTTCTTTCCACAAGATGACTCTCTTAAACTTCTTATAGAGACTGTTTCAAGTGGCCGGACTTTGCTTAAGAAACTCTCTAAGGATTAAAGGGGTTATCAACTGGTCTCTGTCTGTACATAGGGTGCTTCACATTAGATACTTGGCAGCTACGCTCTTGAATGCTCGCTACACTACGACTGATGTCTGGTGGAGCAATTCTGGGATGGCTGGTAGGTATATGTTTTCGTTGGAGTTGGGTGAAGACAATTTGCAGGCTGGGGATGGTCGCAGCCCCCATAGGTTGCATGTTGCTGTTGAAACGACCGACTCCTGTGCGAATCCTGTTAAAGGTGGCCCATTCTTTACGTGGAAGATTGCTACCAGGTGGGAGTTCTGTCATAGGTGTGATAGTGAATTGGTCTGGTCTTGGGGAATCTTGCCAGGCAGTTTTCTATCTTTGTAAGATGTTGAATGGGGAACTGGAGAGTTTAGCAGCGTGTCGACAGAAAGGTCGACGAGAGCGCAGTCTCTGTCTGCGGAGCTGGTGTGATTCTTTGACAGTGTTAAGCAGCAGGTGCTTGTTGTCCAACAGAGCCTTATTCACCAGTTTACGTGTGTGGTGTTCTCTCCGAAGCACTGCAGGTGCAATGCCTGAAAGCACTGGTAGAAACTCAGATGGAGTGGGCCAGCCAGTAATGGTTCTCATGGTCTCGTTCAGTACTAATGATGCGATAATAACATATCAAAAATCTAGAAGTATAAATAGCGGGGAACATGGATTTGCAGGAAGGCAAAGTTTGTACAGAGGGTAATAATAAAGTAGCTATAATTCTACTGAAATCTGTACCAACATTTTGGCCATATCATAAGGATTAAAAATGTATAATTTATCCTATCTGTGGGCTATAGTTTTTATAGTTATAGGGCAATACATGTTCAAGGTTATCCTGGGGTAACATTTCAGAATGCTCCGATTCTTTTCAAAATTCTTCATATACTCCCAAAGGACCAGAAAATATAATACTTGCACTAATTTCACCATTTGTTAACGTATTTGGAGGTCAAAATGTAACAATGGTCTACATTCTCTGAAAGAATTATCCCAGGATGATCTTGGGCCGTCATCAGTCTATAATCTTGAAACTAATGGCAAGCAATATTTTTTTAATCCTCATGACCGGATGAATAAGTTGGTGTAGGTTTCAAAACAATTAGGCCTGTTTTACTTTTGACCCCTGTACAAAACTTTCCACTTTTTTACATGTTCCCCATTGTTTATTTTTCTAGATTTTTGACACATTCTGCTACAATTTAGAAGTATGCTAACATAAAATTGGCTCCTTTTGCAATTATTTTTTAGGCCAAAAGACAACTTTCTTGCACTATATTTCGATACCCAGACCTTGGACTTGGAGAATGTCTCGCTTCATTCTAATAATATTACACTGAATTTACCTTAATGGTTGACTCAGATATTGCGAAAAGTATTTTTTTGTGTAATAATTAAAAATATTGGACTAGAACTAAAGACAGTCCCCTTGAAATGCTCAATTCCAAAGTTTGGGATAAATCGGATTTTTCGTTTTGATGCAGTAAACTTTTATGTATAAGCCTAGCAAATAGTTTTTTGAGACATTGAGATAGGGTCATGCAGGGGTCGCAGGTCAAGATAGTAAAAACTTGGTAAAAGACAAACAACGGTGTACATTTCTAAAAACCTTGAATTTCCTATCATCAGCACTCAATAAATCCACGGTCGTGGACGAACCAGCGATACAAAATTGTTATTTTCATCAAAAATTGTCTAGATAATTGGTTTTCATGCATAAAGACACTAGTTTCTGTTTATTAACTCTCGGTGTGGGCTAGAGCACAGATTACAAGCAAATCTTAGTTTTGAATGCAATTGAGGGCGTGCTTTAAACAAAATATCCTTGTGTTCCTTTAGCGTATGATTCACGATGTCCATATTACTTCTTATTCTGCAGGTACGGACCCGGAGGATACTATATTAAACGCCTTTAAGTTATTTGACGAAGAAAACACGGGGAAGATAGGGGAAGACTAGTAAGTTACGGGATAATCCAAAATCTATAAATTTAAAATGTTTGATATTTAAATTCACCTTCATCAATGAAAACAGAAATTCATTTGAACTCTCGTTGGCTTTAATCTGTAACCCCCCCAAAACAATAACAACCAAACAACAACAACAATAAATCAACAGAAAATGAAATCTTACCAGACCTATACCTCTGTTCTTCAAAGAACTTTATTTCTTCTTCAAATAACCTCTTTCTGTTCTTCAAATAATCACTGAATCTGGTAACGACAGATCCACCGCTTTAAATATTAAAAGAGACCATGAGAAGAACAAAACTATTAAGCGTAAGTGTTATTTGAAAACACTAGGAAAAAGAACATGCCATTACGGTATATAATTTTGACACCTCATTTTTGCACTGAATTGAATTGATTTGGGAACATCACAAGATAAGCGGTTCAAAACACCCTTCATCAATATAATTTAATGCAAAAATGAAAAAATGGGTATATTCGTCACTTTGCAACTTACACAGAGACTGAAATACTTGACCAATTAGTAACAAATAAGGTGTCCCATTACCGCAATGAAATGTCTTTCTACTGGTGTCTTCATATACCAATTACAATGAGTAGTTTTAAAGTTACAAGCGTATTTGTAATGGCAGAATTGTTTTTTGAGTCTTTATATGATTTATTTGTTACCAAAGGGAAAATCACCTAATTTAGGTTAGCCAGTAAATCTACTTTTAAAGACAGAAAATAAAACAAATATGTTTCCGCTTCTAACAGCATTTTCCCTCATATTTTTGCAGTCTGACAACAATGTTAACGACAATGGGAGATCGACTAACCAAGGAAGAAATTGACTTGATGTACCAGGGCGCCCCACTGATGACGATGGTTGGCTGGACTACCCTGCATTCGTCAGAATTATCAAACACGGCACAAAAGACGAGGAGCTGGTGAAATCAACCTAAATCAACGTGATGCTTGCCGAGCATCAACTTTTAACTGTCTTTGTATCGGAGTGACATCACTATTCATATACATCATCGATATTCTTCTAGGCTTGATGAGGTTTTTTGACAAATATGTGGAAAGATGTTTATTTCATTTGTGAGACAACACCTAAGTGATGTCGCCTGTGCTAGCTTTTCTTCTTAAGATCGCCAAGCATTTGATCAAACTTGCCCTTTTTCTCCTTATGATTGCCATGTAAGCAGCAAATCATTGCAATTGCGATAGAACCTCAAGCCTACTTCAAAAGCTTTAAACGCTAAACCTCTTTTCTCTCTAAGATCACCTCCAGCCGACTAACCCTAAATCTGCAGGACACAAAACTCAGCCCTGAATCCGATATCCGAATATTACGCGCTACTTTGGTTGCAGAAAAGAGCATTTAATTTGTAAACTTCAACTTCTTCTCTTTTCCACTTTTTCTTGTCTCTATCTTCGATTCTCAATACATATTGCATATCTTTCTCCCAATGGCGTCATCCCGGGGCGTCGTCTTGGATCAGGGAGTTCGTTTGTTGAATGTATTTGTTTGTGGTTATAAACGTACGGGTACAGTGTAGCAATATGAATAGTGACGTCATTCCAAAATTGCATTTTATGTTATTTATGTTGTAAAAATTCAAGAATTTTATATGTTAAACATTATCAAACCACAAATACACGAGAAACGAAGGGCAACATAATATATCATAAATATATTATTGTTCTGAAACTTCAATGACACTATTTTAATGACAAATATGCAAATTATCAAAGTAATATAAGTGAATAAAATAATGTTGTCTAAAATCTACCTGTTCAAACTGGCTAGAATTTATTCCGAGGGACACTAATTAGAAAATCCCAGTAACTACACACGGTCAATTAACCAATTACATACCTAATTTACTTCTTATAGCCACTTGATATTGCTAATATAATCTATTTTTATTATCTTATTTAGTATATTAATAAAATTTGGGCTAGCCTTAATTGGCCGAAAATTGACCTTTATATTTAAATTGGTTTGATAGAGTTCATTAAGTATTCCTCCGGTACATTTGTAGTCTTTTATAGGGCGTGTTTGACCGTGTTGAAATGTAGGCAAACCAGTTTTAGTCGTGAGTTTCCATTATGAAAATGGATTTAATCGGACAATTAGCTGTAGCTGTACGCACACTCCATAAGTGTTTTAAATGTATCAATCATACTGGATTTTGAAATCCCTTAGTTATTCTACACAACAAAATTATGATTATCAAATCACGTTCTGTACTCTTTCGTAGTTTTTTTAGTTGGTATTTTATAAATTTCCGGAATATTTGTACCTTTGCAGTGACTCTATTACGGGCATGAAAAAGTAAAAGTATATTATCTTAAATGTTTGCTACCCCATCTATTATGTTGACAGCTCGTTAGGAGTAGGGTAAAACATCAATATTATCCATAACGCAATATTACGCAATCTGTAGCGATAAATCATTCGAGAGTCTTGGAATTTGTAAACAAAAAAATGTAAAACTTAAAAAAAGATAAAAATACCAACAATTAAAAAATTTTAAAATTTACATACTTATGGCAATATAGATGTTTACCGGTTTGTCAATAAGAGGGAACTTTGAAAATCGTGTTAGCTTGTATTTTGCCCATGCGTCAGAAGTCCATTTACATGCAAGTATAAATATGATTTCAAATTATATACATTGAGACAACATACTTGGTTAGGAGAATTGTGCATTATCGAAAATCAGATTGTGTTGTAGAATTAGTTATAAAACGATTATGTTTAATTACCTCATAGATAGATATAGCCCCCTCTCGAAGAACCATTACGCGGGTCCACATTTTTCTATTTTGTTTTAATTCCAAATAATTTCGATTCTATCATTGTTGGTCGAGTCATTTGATGAAATTGCAATAAATTGTAGATTAAAACCCACTAGTTTTTGTTTTAAGTTAAATTTTGATTTCAAGTTGTTGTGTTCATCTGTTAAAAAATTTAAACGCAAAAGAGAGAATAGTTGTTTAAAATAGACATGTGATTTGTAACAGCGAGACACTCATGTACGTTTTGTATGTACTTTTTGGTGAGTCGTTGCGTGCAAAAGTTAAATTCAAACTCTATACCACTTTCATTCTCGAATCACGGCCCTCATTTGTTCTATGATGTTGAGACACAGATGGCGATTGTTTTGAATGAAACATAAAAACTGTCTCAAAGTGGTTTAGCTCTTATCGGAAAAGTCTTTTAAAAAATTATATAATGAATTGTGGCTGTACAGGTAAAAATCGATTTTTCAAGGTCTTTTGGAATTTTGTGGCTTTTTGGACTTCCAAGTGAACTCAGAGACCTTTTTGAGGCCAAATCTTTCTGAGAGCAGCGAATCAGAGGATGCGATTTGTTTTGTCATTATTTTTCTAGAAATCACCGGGGGGGGGGGGGGGGGCCATCACAGATGAACTGGATATGAGCGACCTCAAAAATAGGGTCTTGGGGGGGGGGGGGAGACAGCCATTGCTCGCAAAAATAAATAGGGGTTTTCCGAATGACAAATTTGCAACTTTTCACCAAAATGGGGGTCTTGGGTGAGATTTGTGCAAAATTTTCAAAAAAATATGAGGTTTTTGGCTGACATTTGAAAATTTTCTCCCAAAATTTTAAAAAATATTGGGTCTTTGAGCCGATCCGAAATTAAAAAAAAAAAGTGGGGTCTTTGGGTGACAACGATGCTGAAAAGGTGGGCTTAACAGCCTTACATACGAGTCGCTTCCAAGAGGGAGTGCCCCCTCGGGAATCACATTATACGATTAGACTAAGAGGGCGTGGACCAAATAACCAACTGTTTAACAAATTCTGTAGTCCTCATCGAGGGGCTAAGGGAAACCAGTGTAATTCATAATAATTTATTACAATCACATAACTGACTGTTCCCGCCACATACAAACTGAAACATTTGTCTTTTAAAAATAAATTAAAATGTGCCCTCATTTCTTTTTTCCAATATCAGTAGACAATGGATATGTATAGACTTCCGCAAACCATGAGCTAAAGATATTACAATGAGCCGGTATGTGGGGCCATTGTTATAGCCAGGGGTAACACCTACACGATTGGGGTTGAGTGACAAATACCGTCCTCTTTACATAACTAACCAGTGTACATATAATATCGGTCGTTGAACTCAAATGTCTTCTGAAAACGCGTAAAATTGATAGAAAATGAAGTTAAGCAATAGTTTAGGATTTTGGTCTGCTCAAAGTTGTTAGGTCAACGGCTGCCCCAGAGCAACATACTCTCATGATGTTTGTCATGTTTCTTCACCTTTCGCAACATGATGAAACACATGCCAAAGTTAATTGAACACGCACTATAGACGCTCAATAATTTATATTTGGATGAGGATAGGTATTTTGTCCTGAAAAGTACTCAGCTCTAAATTGGAGAGCGGTAAAACAGCTGAAATCTATTCAAGTGAGTGCGATGACAATATAACAATGGTCCTGACTCCCAGATGAAAGGGAATCTTAAGTGTTTTCTACACGACCATTACCCGAGACCGTGTGATTGAATATCTTGAACTCATTGTTTGCTGAAAGTCTATGTGCATCCATAGTCACTGATATTGGGGGAAATGAATGAAGTGAAATTTATTCTTTTCAGAAAAGGTGCCAGTTTTATTTGTGGAACAGACGCTTATTATGATTGATTCAATAATTTTATTATGAGTTACACTTGGTTTTCCCTAGCCCCCGATGGGACAACAAAACACAGCATAGAAGGACATGTCCCATAGCTAGATCGCCGTTATTGGTTTTTCTCTCACATTTCATGTTTCCTGGAAGATAACGTGCTGTTAAAATAACACCATAAACACGATTGATATAAACAAAATTAGCGCCCCCGCGACCCTTGGGATAGACTCATCCAGCCAACTTTATACATTTATTATTATATTCAATACGGGAACCTACATCCCAAACAACACCAGAGTACGAAATCCGGTTTCATAAGTGAAAGGAAACCGAAGTAAACGAAAGAGCGAGATTGACTCGAAACCAATTGTACGTAAAGCCGCTCGATAACCCGCCGACCGAAAGGGGTGCCCCTGGGACCCTCATTGGTGTAGAGCAAGGGCGAAACATATCCGCTCAATCACCCCGATCGACTGTTCATACGATTCTTCGCAGAATATTAATTGAGTGAATACGACTGATGATGTAGTTTTAAAATATAGTTGTGCAGAACCATTCAAAAATGCTAGGGGTAGAAATTTATGCGAAAAACAAAATGTAGTGGTGACCTAAACACCCCAATTGAAATTCAGAAGGTTGTTTTTTTTTTTTGGTTGTTTTATATGCAAGCGAATGTAAAGGGAGCCACATGAACATAGGACATGCGCAGTAAGGAGTAGTTAGTGTATTTCTTTATCATTGGTTTGTGGGTGAAGCCAGATTGTTTCAGTGTTGAATCAAATGATTGTTGTTGAGGTGAGACCATCGCATAATTTCTCACCTTAGCAGTGCATGTAGCCTGGCATGATGACGTTGCTTTTGTGGCCGGATAAAGCACTGAAGCTTCCAGGTGAAATGAATCTAGTTCCTTCTCGAGCGTCCAGTCCACTTATCTTTATACAATGGGATTGGCTACACAATAGTAACTGTATATTATAAAATGAGTGAAGCAACCGGCAGACATCTTGGTATAACCAACGCTATATGTCAAAACAATAGCATTCCAGAAACACCTGTTTAACAGAAGTGGTATCACGGGTGCCCCCGTTTTAGGGAATTGCCATCCCCACACGGGGGTGACTAATAAAACAACAGACCAAGACCCCCCAAAAAGACCCACCTAACTTAAAAACACAGACCTTCTCAACAAAACAAAGACCCCCACCCCTCCTCAACTATAAAACCAAAGACCCCTCAACTATAAAACAAAGACCCCTCAACTATCAAACAAAGACCCCCTCAACGATAAAACAAAGACCCCCTCAACATATAAAACAAAAAAGACCCCCTCAACAAAACAAAGGACCCATCAACTATAAAACAAAGGACCCCTCACCTATAAACAAAGGACCCCCTCAACTATAAAACAAGGACCCCTCAACTATAAAACAAAGACCACCTAACTATAAAACAACGACCTCAACTATTATAAAACAAAGACCCACCAACTATAAAACCAAAGACCTCCTCACTATAAAAAAAAGGACCCATACCTATAAAACAAAGACCCCCTAAACTATAAAAAAAGACCCCTCAACTATAAAACACAGACCCCTCAGCGATAAAACAAAGCCCCCTTAAACTATAAAACAAAGACCCCTCAACCAGGCTCAGATAAATTGTATTTTGATTCGGCAGAGCTTGGTCAACTTTTTAACTTGCCACGAATATCCATCTGGGAAAAATTACGTCATAGTGCGTAGCCAGGGCGGGGGGACGTGCCGCCCACCCCAACCGTGATGTTCCGTCGGTACATTTGTCTTAAAAGCTGTAAGCTGTTTTATTTTTGAGCGTGAGGTGCATGATATGAAATACAGAGAGGTCTAACAATTGGTTAATGCTTAATTGGTCAATATACGACCTACTATTATCTTTACGTTGGCTGTGATGTTGCATTGGAGGCGCGGTAAAACGCGAGCCGGGAAAATTGTTTGTTGGTTACAATACCGTGTTGGTAAAATTCACAAATCTTGCCCCATCGTCAACAAAATCCTGGCTACGCACTGAGCAGAGTCGTTTTTCCCTTTTATTTCTTTGCGATATCCGGCTTATCGTGTTTATTTTGAGTTGTAATGCTCCATTTTCATTATCTCATCGTCAATGTGCAGCTTTTGCAGACTGAATCTATCCATGACTGAATCTTAATGGCCGACGATCTATAATCGCTGCGATTTCTCAGACTCGGACCACTGACCTCTATACTAGAACACAACCACAAGAATTTGTGAAACATATTTTGGCTTTTGGGCCGATGGGTGACCCCCAAATCATTTTAAAACACAGCTGTGTGTAGGGAGCGGAGCTGACGAGGTCGAGTACCACCCACGTGGATTGATGTTGTATGCAAATTACTCACCTGGGTATTGCGCCAAACAGCTTACACGTACACTGTGTCCGTGTGTGTGTGTAAGCGTTTGGCGCCAAGCCGGTAGGTGATCCCCAACTATGTTACACACAGCTGTTGTATGTATGGAGCGGAGCTGATGAGGTCGAGTACAAACACTGGCGTCTTATGTTATGCAACTTCTCCCTGAGTAGCCTATGCGCCAAAACAAGATGTTTGGCGCAATCCGGTAATAGTCAGGGGGAACACGTCATCCTGTTCCTATTAAGAATGTTTGCCGTTTGGTTTTTCTTTCAGTGTTCAATAACCTAAGAGGAATAACTCCAAATGTTGTCTAATTTTCAGTATTTTTTTTAAATTTAATTAAATTGTTGAAATTCCAAATGGCCGCAAAATTACATTTTTTTTCAAGAATGTCTTAAGGAAATGCCCAATCATGTTTAATTGATGTTTTTTGTGTGCCAAAATGATCTTTTGTATTATATACAACTCTAGAAATGCTCAATGCATTAACAATATACTTTATCCCTTGTCCAACCAAGGGGGGGGGGGGGGTGGGGATTATTATTTCAGACTGGAGTCCCTGCCCGCCACCAAGGACGCAAAAAGATCATTGATCTGAGGCTTGATGTAATTGTAAGTTCATCCTTTGCCGATTATTTTAGCAAAAGTGAAGGTAGCACTTCAGGTGAGTTAGGAAGGTGGGGAAAGGGGGTGGTTGTCACCTTCCTATACTTATTGTGTAAAATGCAGTTACTTATGATGCTACTGTTAGCAAAATACTGACAATATAGTATTTTCTTATTTTAGAGTAATACCATGTGAATACATACTTTGGCATCCATCATGCAATAAATATTTATTTTGATCGAAGAAATAGCGAAAACGCCTTGCTTTTGGAGATTTTCAGATTACGACATCTATTTTTGCAGTCATAACAACTCCAGTTATGGAACTTCACTATGACGATATTGTTAAAACTTAATATATCACACTGTACTTCATTTTTTTAAAAAAAGGACATGCCGTAGCTACACATTAATACCAAACAAGATGAGTTGTCCCTAATTACAAAAATCAGGGGGTTGGTAACATTCCCCCTTTGGTTGTGAATGTACTAGAAAAAAAACCTTGTGTTAAGGGGTTAAGGGTCACTTAATGGTTTAAGGGGTCACAAACTCTTAAAATACATTGATGTGTGAAGCCTTAAGCCGCATAGAAACTGTCCCAAGCGAAGGGTTAATTTTCTTTCAAAATCTTTATAACGGCGAAGAAGTCAGGCGAATGGCGCCCGTACTAAACCTCAGGGCCGCTAAACCGGTACATTCGACCCATACCTTTCCTTGTGGCCATCATCACTGAACTACGCCACGAGCGCACACACTGGACTGAAGGCTCGGTTTGTTTTTACATCACAGCGCGAGACCTTCCCGTTCAAGAGCTGCGCTAGGCTATAGCTAAGTGATTGCCGAAGCTTGCGGTGACAAGGAAGTTCATCTACATTTACATCGACGACGGGATGAACACTGCCCCATCCTCAGAAGCCTTTGGCTTTCAAATATGGAAGATCTGCAGTCTAGTCAGCTACCATGGACTAATCAATTCAATGGGAGGAGTCAGCCCTCCAACCATCCCACACCCACACGTCGTAGGAATTCGGCACAGGACACGATTGTCCCGACAACAGAGCGAACAACAGCCAAAAACGTCGTTCCTCTGCGCACGGGACCTTCTCGCCAGGCCGACGGCGGATCCAGCCAAACTATGTTACAGCTCTTGGCCTTATCACCAGCCGCACAGCAGTCGTCCCCCCAATGACCCTAGTCGAGATACATACAGCTTCACGTTCATCCAAGTCAGCCCCAGAGAGACGGATGTCGAATGGGATTAGACGTCTCTCCAAAAGTCCAACAAAGCCTCAAATTTGGATTGCCGCTCTCACACCATTCATTCTGGGCGGTCCCGCTTCCACACTCAGCATAGACATGTCCAGCCGGGCTGTGAAAAGCCCCACTGGAAAGCTGGCGATTGGAAGTGTCTTGGAATCCAGCCATTGGGAAGCATCCCATCAACCTTCTGGAGCTGCGGGCGGTCGGCCGGGCATTACGGCGGCCTACTTCGCAAGGTTCAAGGCCAGACGATCGCCCTATGATGCAACAACCTCACGGTAAAGACTTAAAAAAATTAAAGCAGGAGTAACCGCAGCGTGACTCTAATCAAAAGACAATCAGCGGCTAATATGGTGAAAGCCGCCACAGGATCGAGCCTCAGGCAATCATCTACCCGGTGCCCGGCAACATTCTTGTGGGTACCCTGCCGAGAAGGGGAACAGCCATCCATGCCCGACCAAGATCAGGATCTAGTCAACGGAATGGCACCTCAACCCAACCGATGCAAAGTGGTCTTCTTCAACAGACTCCAGTGGCCTCTAATCGACCTCCTTTTTGCAGAGGCTGGGACACAACAAGTTCCCGACATACTGTTGCTGGGGAAAACGACGCACTGCTTAATCCTGGGACCGGATCTCGGCATATGCTTTCCCCCGATAGCGATTTGTACCAGGGGCTGGAGAAGCTCTCGAGATCCAGCGGGGGCAACATGCTTCTATTAGCCTACCCTGCCCAGACAGATGTGGTTCCCTAAAGTACTTCCTCTCACGGTGGTGGAATCGTTTTGCGTCCCGATTAGGAGAGGCCCTCCTGATGGAATCCGGACAAGACCAAGTTCCCTAGCGGACCCAATTCGACCCTTCACCTGAATGTAAGGCGACATCATCAGATCGTACACGGCAGCAGGCCTCTGCAGAAGTGGCGGCTGCCCCTGGCAGGAAAGGCAAGGCATCTTTCAACGAGAAAGACTTACAACGTCCGCATCTGGACGGTATCACGCATGGGTGCCAAGACAAACAGACAAAGTCAACCTTATATAAGGCCTCTTTGAGAAAGGCAGCAGAGTTCCTCACATGGGTTTTCCAGACAATATTGGGCCAGCGCACGCTCCGTCAGAGCCTGTACCGCGCTGCCGCAGTTTCTGTTCATCATGACTTCTCAGGGGGATCTACCGTGTCTGGTTCACCTGTCCTGAATGACCACTTGAAGAGAATATTTCACGAGTGTCCTTCTAGGAAATCGCTTGTCCCAGCATGGGACTGAACAGGGCCCTTCGCCTCCCAGCTATGCCCGCCGTTCGAACTCGGGATCAGCTAACATGGAAGACCTGACCAGGGAAGCGACGTTCCTAAATCTTGACTTTATATTGTGTGAGCATTTTTTCCCTATTTTTGGCGCCATTTTGAAAAAGTGATGCACTCTACACCAAACTCCTTGCGGACTATATGAAGGCCTTTATGTGAAGTCACACACAACATATTTTCTGACGCACTTTCTACATGGCTACTTATTCTTTATAGGCTTTTTATCATTGTGGCCGCCATTTTCATTTTGACCAAAAGAAACCGCCCTCAATTGAGAAAACCGTCAATGAGCATTTTGAGTTATTAGGTTGAAACCAATTGAAAATGGTTAATCAATTAAGGTCCATTGAAAACAGATTTGATCAATTTTTCTGAAGCACTTTATAACAGACTATTTCATTTTAGCCTTTTTTTACCATTTTGGCGGCCATTTGAAAAAGCGCCTCAATCGATAAAAATCCTCACTGAGAATTAGACAACAAGTTGAAATCAACTCATTATGGGTTCCATAAACAAGGTTCATGTAAAATATCAGACTTGGCAAACTTCTGAAGTAGTTGACAGTGCCCCCTGACTATCCGTGATCCCAAAAACCATGTTTACACACAGCTGCTATGGAGCGAGTACAACACGGTGCGTTTTTGTTCTATGCAACTGACCCACTGAGTATTGCGCACCAAAAACAAATGGGTTGACCATTATAGCCGACGCCGCGCCCCGAGTAAGACAATCTTCAAAGTTGGGACAGAACAACTATGTTTTTGTTTCAAAAACTGTAAGATAACTGCCATAATGATAAAAGCTTGTTTACAGCTGAAACACAGCGTTTCAAGAATTTCTTCAAATACTTTAAAACGTAATTATATTACTTTAAGCGTGGAATGGCCATTTAAATAATGATGATTCATCACAGTTATGATATGATTTTCCGAAACTCCTCGACACTACCCTGCACATATCGTCTAGCATCGAAAAAAATGAAACTTGTGAGAAAATCAAATGGCGCCAAATCAAACAGCTTTTTCAGAGTTTACGGTACATGAAGTGAAGTTGCAGGATTCACGAGAAAAAGGGGTGGTATAGCTTGATATCGGGCATTGCAACTAAATCCCCCTAACATTTAGGCAATAATAACATTGATCCTCCCATAATTAAAATGAAGGAGACAAGAAAGTTGGTTTTGGCAGGAAGGAATTTCATGTCGAAGTCAAATGGTAAGTATGCAAACGTATTATGCAAGGGAGCTTATGCAAGGAATCAGAATGGATGGATCTTTGTTTCATCGTTGAGGGGGTTTTGTTTTATAGTGAGGGGGGTCTTTGTTTTATAGTGAGGGGGGTCTTTGTTTTATAGTTGAGGGGGTGGTTGTTTTTGTTAGGTGGGTCTTTGTTTGATAGTGAGGCGGGTCTTGTTTTATAGTTGAGGGGGTATTGGGTATTTGTTTTATAGTTGAGGGTCTTTGTTTTATAGTTGAGGGGGGCTTTGTTTTATAAGTTAGTGCGGTCTTTGTTTTATAGTTGAGGGGGGTTTGTTTTATAGTTGAGGGGGTCTTTTGTTGTTTTTTATAGTTGAGGGTTGTCTTGTTTTATAGTGAGGGGGTCTTTGTTTTATAGTTGAGGGGGTCCTTTTTTATAGTTGAGGACGGTGTTCTTTTGTTTATAGTTGGAGGGGGTCTTGTCTTTGTTTTATAGTTGAGGGGGTCTTTGTTTTATAGTGAGGGGGTCTTTGTTTTATAGTTGAGGGGGTTCTTTGTTTTATAGTGAGGGGGGTCTTTGTGTTATAGTTGGAGGGGGTCTTTGTTTTATAGTTGAGGGGGTCAGTGTTTTATAGTTGAGGGGGTCATTTGCTTTATAGGTGAGAGGGTCTTTGTTTTATAGTGGAGGGGGTCTTTGTTTTATAGTTGAGGGGGGTCTTTGTTTTATAGTTGAGGGGGGTCTGTGTTTTATAGTTGAGGGGTCTTTGTTTTAGAGTTTGAGGGTTGTCTTTGTGTTTGTGAGGGGGGGGTTGTGGTTATAGTTGAGGGGGTGGGTCTTTGTTTTATAGTTGAGGGGTCTTTGTTTTATAGTTGAGGGGGGTCTTTGTTTTATAGTTGAGGGGGGGGTCTTGGTTTATAGTTGAGGGGTCTTTGGTTTATAGTGAGGGGGGGTCTTGGGTCTTTGGGGGTCTGGGGTCTTGTTTTATGTCACCCACCCACACGCGCGCAACTTCAAATACATTGAGCTCACTGAATTGGCTTGATTCTACACTCGTATATGTCTCTTCTTTAGCCACATTTCAAAGGAAACACATTTGTGTAAAGGACCTGTTCGCTGGGCTCTTTGGATTACCAATATGGCCGCCGTGCCTTCAAGTACGGAGGGCCTAGGTTACAATCCATGTACAGAGATCATGTTCAGTGTGCTGTAATTCTTCAACACTGGTTACAATAGTACATGTTTCGTACAGGGTATTGTTGAAACAGCATTAGTTGCCCGGATCGTTAATGGTCTCGGAACCAATCAGTTCTTCGCATTGAAATATGCCCCGCCCATTGTATTGGGTTGATACGCAAAGTAAGCGTCACGAACATTATCGGAAACGTTATGTATACAACGCCTTTCGGATTCACATTGGCGGTAAAATTCTGCAAGAAAGAAAAACAAGAAATGGGTGGCAAACAAAACAATATAACAAAATACAAGTACCCCGAAAGCTGACGCACTGTATTGGAACAGCCACTAAAACAAGCTATAGCGGATTCAAAGTGAGCAGTGTAGGGACAGAATTTTTAACAAAGGGTTTTTTCATCTTGCATCTCTTTTGAGGTATTAAAACAATAACATAACATTTTTTTGAGAGTGCCCCAATTTCAAATTTGAGATTTTTACACAGTTGTGTGGTAGTTTGCTAGTAAACTATGCCTGCAGTGGTAATGCTACAAAATGTGATTTGTCATAAAAGAAGCGATGTTTGTTAATTAGATAGGGATCCCTATTGTAGTTTAATGGCGGAGCTGGCCATATTTATGTCCGTACATGATGAAATAGTGCCACCTCACGAACATTTGAGATTTTTACAAAGTGGTGGTATTATTAATTGGTCTAATAAACTATTACCTGTGGCCGTGGTAATGCTACAAAAGTGTATTGTTCATATATAGAAGCATTTTGTAATTCGAATCGGGTCCATGTGTTAGTTTAATGCAGAGCTGGCCCATATTGTGTCCGTCCATGATGAAAATAGTGACACCTCACGAAAAATGACCTCTAACTGCTGGCCTGTAACCGACGGCCGGGGTAACAAAAACTAATGGATGTGCGTAGACAACGTAGCATGGCGCAATTTTCGGATATTTCGTATTGGGAGGACGTTTCCAGCAGCGTGATTATTATCGGAGATCTCCGATATTAATTATTCGAATTACAAAATTCCTTCTTTTGTAACACATGGAGGATTTTGACGCTACCATTCCTAGGTATTGTTAACTGGTCACTAAAACCAAAAGTGCCCGAGACACTTTCAACAACCTTAGCAATTGATATGGTCATCTTAAGTCGAACGCCCCATTCACAAAGTGACGATCTGACAACAATCTACACTTGTTTGTGGATTTCAAACACATTTGGTGTTCTATATATAATCAATTTTGGTGTTCATTATGTAGTTGGTAGGGTTTTCATATAATTGGTGTTGTTAAAAGAACATCCATAGCACCGATTGATATTAAAAGGTAGCGTGTGGGATCTTTTATTACATTATTTTATCAATCAATAGGGAACCTGATCCAAACAAACACATAGTACACGAATCCGGTGAGATATTATAGTCCGCTGTACTCATAGCCCGGCTATAAGAATAGGGCCCCAATGCAGTGGACTCTTCACGCAACATAGTTTCACGCTTTATTCCGTTATCGTCTATGGAGCCCGGACTATGGCTCCGGTGGACTATATCTGCTTTTACACCGGTTTCATAAGAGTGAAAGGAAACCGGAATAACATGGAAAGAGCGAGCTTGGAATCGAAACCAAATTGTACGGAAAGCCGCGCGATCAACCAACAAAAGGGTCGCACCTGAGACCTCATTGGTTGTTATAGAGCAAGAGGCAGACATTATACGCTCACTCTCCCGTCGATGACTGGGTCATTCGATTCTTCGCAAGAATTCATCTGAATGGGGGGGGGGACATGACTGATGTTTGTTTTTAAAAATCTAGTGTTTGCAGAACCATGCCAAAATGCTAGGTGTTGTAGCAGCTTAGGCAGAAACAATGTCGTGGTGACCTAACACCAATTGATACTCAAGACAGGTTGCTTCTTTTGTGTGTTTATATGGCAAGCGCATGTAAATGAGACACATGAACAAAAGCACCTGATCAGTATAGGCATGTTGAGTGCATTCGTATCGTTTGATTCCCGGGGTTTGATTTTCAGGGTAAGCCAAGTTTGTTTTAGGTGAAAAGGTTGATGAAGTGAAGATCATCGCATCATTTTTCACCTTAGCACCCCCCCTTGCTTGCAAGAATGGCATGATGACGTTGTTTTTGTGGCATAAAGCAAACTGATAGCTTCCAGTGTGAAAGGAAATCATAGTTCCCTCTCGCAGCGTCCGTACACCTTATCTTCTTAAAATGGATGGGCTACACAATATAACGTATATTTTAAGTGCGTGAAGAAAACCAAAGAGGTTCTATATAGATAGAGAGGCAAAAACGTACGTTCTCTTTAGAATAAACCATTCCGCATGTTTGTTTTGCCGACCACAAAGCAAAGAAAACACGAGTACCAACAATAGAAAGCAATGCTGCCTCCGCTTCTTCCACATACTGTGGTGCCGCTTTTGCATATACACTAATCGGTAGTGATACAAATTAATTAATGTAGTGTTAGAGGGTGGCCAGGTGTAATAATAGTGTCTACCGGATTAGTGCTGCTAGATACTCTTTTTTCTCATAATGCACATGCGCGCTTGCCTTAGGTGAAAAGATGTATTACATTGAGGCGGGGTATTTAAATCAAGACGATGGGTGTGTCATTCATTTCGTGTGGTGGGCCAGGGGTGACAAAAATTTAACCACCCAATAGCACCCAAACTCCAACAACTGATATTTGGCATATTGTTTGTATCGAATTGACATTATGTGGTTAAAGCACCCAACTAATAATGATTCCGTGCAATTATTCAAAAGGTCAGCGCCCAGCACGGGACGACTGGTTTTGAAGGGGTTTCACCCCCTTGGAAGCAACCGGCAGAAATCTCGCTGTCAAAACAATAGCCATTTCAGAAACACCTGTTTAACAAGTGTATCGGGGTGCCCGTTTTAGGGAATGCCATTCCACACGCGCGCAACTTCACAATACATTGAGCTCACTGAATTGGCGTGATTCTACACTATTAGTCTCTTTTATAACACATTTCAATGAAACAATATTGCGGCAAATGACCTGTTCAAAACCTCCGGATTGGGCTCTTTTTGGATTACAAATTGGACGCCAGTTGCCTCAAGTACGGAGCAAAGGTACCAATCCATTGTATAGGGATCAGTGGCTTAGTCTGCTGTAATTCCTTCACACACTGGTTTTCAATATTACAGTATTACAGGTGATTGATTTTTTTACAGCATTAGTTGCCCGGATCGTTAATGGTTATCCGGTGGTAACCATCCCCCCAAAACTTTCTAACGAATTGCAACTAGGCCACACCATTGATTGGGTTATTACGCAAGTTAACGAGTCACGAAACATATTCGGGGAAACGTTATGTATTACAACGCCTTTCGGATTCACATTGCGGTTAAAATTCTGCAAGAAAACAAAGAAAATGGAGAAAAACAAAAAAATATAACAATAAAGGAACCCCCCGAAAGCTGACGCACTGTTTGGAAAACAACCACTAAAACAGTCTAGTGCGGATCAACGGGAAGCAGTTTAGAAAGAACTTTTTAAACCAAGGGCTTTTCTACTACATTGTCTTTCATTTGAAAGCCGTTGAATTAGTATAGGAGATCTCCGATATTAATTATTATTACAAAATCCTTCTTTGATAACAAATGGAGGAGTTTGAGAGCGCTACCATTCCTACCAATTTAATGGTCAATTAACCAAAAAGTAGCCCGAGACACTTCCAACAACCTTAGCAATAATGATATGGTCATCTTAAGTGCGAACGCCCCATTCAAAGTGTAAGATCTGACAACAATCTAACTGGTTTGTGGTATTGCAAACCACTTTTGGTGTTCTATATACTAAATTAAAAGTTTGGTGTCATTGTGTAGTTGGTGTAGCGGTTTTAATATTTAATTGGTGTTAAAATAACATCATAGCACCGATTGATATTAAAAAGGATGCGGTGGGAGCTTTTATTACATTATTTTATCAATCAATACGGGAACTGATCCCAAACAACACATAGTAAGAAATCCGGTAGAATTATAGTCCGCTGTACTCATAGTCTGGCTTGTAAAGAATAGGGCACCCAATTCACTTTCACGGCAACATAGTTTCACGCTTTATGCCGTTATCGTCTAGGGGCCAGGACTATGGCTCCCGGCGGACTATCATATGCTTTTTACACGGTTTCATAAGTGTGAAAGGACACCGAGTAACATTGAAAGAGCGAGCTTCGGACTCGAAACCAATTGTACGTAAAGCCGCTCGATCAACCCAACAAAAGGGTCGAACCTGAGACCTCATTGGTGTAGACAAGGGCAGACCTTATAACTCTCACTCTCCGTTCGATCGACTGTTCATTTCGATTCTCGCCAAATTCACTGAGGGAACATTACTGATGATTTTTTAAAATCTATGTTTTAACAGAAACATGCCAAATGCTCGGTGTAGAAGATTAGGCGAAACAAATTCGTTGTGACCATCAACAACCAATTGGATACTCAAGACAGGTGTGCTTTCTTTTGTGTGTTTAGGCCTATAGGCAGCGCATTAAATGAAGCACTTAACAAGCACCTGCTGCAGGATAGGCATTTTGAGTGCATTCTTTATTCATTTGATTCCCGGGTTGATTTTCGGGTAAGCCAAGTTTGTTTTTTAGTGTTTGAAAAAATGTTTTAAGTGAGATCATGCCTCATTGTTCACCTTACATGCTTGCAGCATGGCATGATGACGTGTTTTTGTGGCATAACAAAGCAAACTGATAGCTTTCCATGTGAAAGGAATCATGTTGTCCCTCTCCGAGTCCATACACTATTCTCTATACAATGGATTTGCTACACAGAGTAACTGTATCTTAGTGAGTGAAAGCAACCGGCAGACCTCTAGCTCGCTCAAACAATAGCATTTCAGAAACCCCTGTTTAACAGAAGTTGGATCATGGTGCCCGTTTTAGGGACATGCCTTCCCACACGCGCGCCAACTTCAATACATTGAGCTCACTGACTTGGCTGATTTTCTGCACTCTGTATTCTCTTCTTATATCCACTTTTCATGGAAACACATATTGCCAAATGACCTGGCCAAAACCTCCGGCTTGTGCTCTTTGGGATTAACCAATATGGCCGCCAGTGCTTCAGAGGTACGGAGCCCTAGGTTACCAATCCATTTTATAGATATCCTTTTTTTCAGTCTGCTGTATCCTTCACACTGGTTATATCCATATTACATGTTTATTACAGGTGTATTGATTTAACAGCATTTTGCCCGGTCGTTAATGGTCTCGGGAACCAATAAACTTCTATACGCATGGAATATGGCCCCCCCATTGGTATTGGGGTTTAATACCAAGTAACGCGTCCGAACATACGGCAAAGTTATGTCTACAACGCCTTTCGGATTCTCCATGCGTAAAATTCTGCAAGAAAAACAAAAGAATGGATAAAAAACAAAAACAATATCACAAATACAGTAACCCCCGGAAAGCTGACTCAGCTGCATTTGGAACAGCCCCTAAAACAAGCTAGAGCGGGATCAAAATGAGCAGTTTAGACATAACTTTTTAACAAGGGTTGTCATCATTGTCTTTGATTAAGGTAGTAAAGCAATAACAGCACATTTTTGGAAGAGTAAGGAAGAGTTGCCCCAATTTCAAAAATGGAGGATTTTTTCACAGGTGTGTTGGTAATTTTCTAGTAAACTATACCTGTGCGTTGGTAATGACTAAAAATCTCATTTTCATAAAAGAAGCGATTTTGTAATTAGAATCGGGATCCCTGATTTGTAGTTTATGGCGGAGCTGGCCAATTATGTCCGTTCCATATGGGAAATAGTGCCACCATACGAAATGACCTCTAACTGACTTGCCTTAACCGACGAACAAACTAATGGATGAGCGTTTAGTAGGACAAGTGCATGGCGCAATATCCGGCTTATTTCATATTTGGGGGACTTTTCCAGCAGCCGTTTGATTATTATTCTGGGATTTTCCGTTCCTTTTGCAACACATAGAGATTTTCGAGCTCTACCATCATAAGTATTGTTTAACTAGTCCAATAACCAATGCAATGTGGAAAGCTCAAAATATCCAGGAAAAATTGGTGCCGTGGGGGCTCTAAAAAGGCCCCTTTAAACTGGGACCTGTAGGACGAGGTTATTGGGCATTTAGTGCGGAAACAGATGATGCGTGCAACACACAAGGCGAAACACAATAGACAGAAAGTCGGTGTTACTATCCATTATAGGGATGCTCTTATTCATGACCCGACATGCAGTGGTTAAAAAATCAATGCTCACAAATCTCGCATTGTTTACAGTTGGGCTAAAGAGATTTTTCTAATTCGTATAAAGGCAAGTCACAGTTTCAGTATGATATTGAACTGTTTTGCTTACTTTTAAAATAAACCAAAAATTCTGGCAGGGAGGAGTCACCACTTGATTTTCTGTGGCAGGAATTGCCACAAAGTCATGACTTGCTGTTTTTACAGAATGTAAACTCCAATTGTTTTCAAATTACAGCGTGAGTCAAAAAAAAGTATACATTCCTTGATAAGTTGTGATATTCCATGTGACGAATATATTTATGAGTGGTGAACATATGAATAGAATACATCCTTCCTGCATTTTTGATACCCAAATTTATTGGGTTATGTGCATGGATGACTGCACAGGACAATTACTGAAAACAGTGTCCAATTGTGATGGCGCCAATTAAGCCATAGTAGTAAAAAGAGAGAAACATCACATGATCGAACAGTGATTTCGTTGTGTACACAGGTATAAATGGGTCAATGTATGCTTCAAAGAGCCCATGGACAAAAAAAGGGCCGGCAAGTCCCAATTTTTTCCATTTTCTTAAATACTCAGTGTGCGGTCATCCATGCACCTACACCCATAAATTTTTGGTATCAAAAGATGAATGCAGATGTACTCTATCAATGTTACAACATTCATGAAAATATAGTCACATGGAATATCACAGCTATCAAGAAGTGTATACTTTTTTGACTCTCGCGGTAGTGGAAGTAATTTCAAGGGTTACATGTCATTATGTCTAAATATGTTTGTCATGCAAATATGGTTCCCTTTTATAAAGGTCCCAGGAAATGGATATAAAACCTACTCAAATCTTTACGGGGCAATCCATTCCAATAAACATGGGCCACAAAAAAGTAATACACTACCAGGACATCATTAGTGAACCTATTGATTTTCAGTCAGTTGCATGAAAAGAGTCACAACAGTCACCTGGAATGTTTCTATTACTCTCTGAAAATCAATCGTTTCACAATGATGTAACAACAACCCAAATATGAAGGCTTTCTCGTCCATCCTGTAGATTTGACAACAACCACATCAATTCTATTTGCTTGCTGGGACATTTAAATTGCTATAATTTCTACGTGAAAAACTCTAAGAAACTCAGTAATTATTATTACCTTAAACTTTGTCCTGCTCCATGATCTACCGCCAATTGAACTCCATCTTTTCCAGGTTGAACTTGCAATTTTTCAACCCAATGACCACTGGTACAGCGCCCTGGGTGAACTCCCTGGATATTGACCAGGTGTAACCACATCCCCTGAAAAAAAAAAAATCCCACTGAGGAGACGTACATTTGCTGAAGGCCCAAATTTGGCACCATTAAGTCTCCCATTCCAAGGTGGTAAAAACGCTCCTCTCTTTAGGTATCGGTAGTAACTTGATGCCGTGATTGCGTGCATTTATGGAAGCATCTCTCCATGCCAAGAGGTCCCGGAGGAGAACATCCCGGCAATACAAAACTTAACTATAATATTAAATACGGTTTAACCAAATACTTAACAGTGTGTCAGCCCTGCAATATTCGAGAACGCAATTTCAGCTATACACCTGGGAACTTGAAAGATGCCGTTTTATAGCTTTTGTGAAGACGTGTTGACAATATCAGAACTGTGTTGCTTTTATCGTGCTTGTATCTTCCTACCTTTCTCGTGGTCGCCAATGCGTAATGCGTCATTATTAAGTTGCCATCAGTCCGTTCAAGTTATTTGGACGAAATGGACGAATTAGAGTCCAGGTGTTTACACCACCCAATATAACAGCGCTGCATTTGCGGGGATGAAGATACGATGAACATGGTTTCTTATCTTCAGTGTCTTTCTTCTACTTCACAAAAACGTAAGCTCAGCAAAATATATGCAGTGTCCTGACAAAAAAAGATGGACGAGTAGTATATGGGTATATCGATGCATCATTATGCAGAAAAAAAGGCTTGAATAACGACAGCGAAATACTGCATTTTTATGTTAAATTTTCAGGGACAAATTATGACCAATTTAAAAAAGCTTTGCTCTTATTCAAATTTTTAAAAGAATGTAACATTCAGTAATTACACTATATTATGAATGGTTCAATTACACGATTAAGTACTCTTTTATTTCTCATTGGCAAAAAGCACATGCAAGAGCCCAATATAGTGGTGACCTAACTAAAAGCACTAAATAAAAGGGATGCTTATAACACCAAAAATTAAATAAAGGGAACTAAAATGAATGGTGGATAGAGGGTACGAGAATGATTACATCTGGATGTGGCACGAGAGTGAGGAGTGAAAAACAAATGGTGAGCCAGAGGAAAGACCCGAAAGAATTTTGAAGACATGACAGAGACGGCAAAAAGGTCACGCCGAGCCTCAAGAGGGACGGAGGGAAGTTTGGAAAAGGAGGGTGGTCATCATGTTCCAGATACCAAGACTGCAGAATGGTCCGACATGCAAATCTCTGAAAAGTATTCCAAACGATTGGAATAGGGGTCCGGTAAGTGGGTTGTTGCCAGGCTGTGCGCTGTATTTATATATGGGGACGAACAAGGAAAAGGAAATGTACAGGGTGCGACGAAGATTTTTGCAAGAGCAGATGGAAATTTCTATGGATTCAGGCCAATATCCTTCCGAGCCTTTTTTGCGATGGCATCTAATGTACATTCCAGGTAGTTTGCTGAATGTGGTATCCAAAGGAAAGTGATGTCAGTAACTTTGACAATGGCTGGTTGTTTGAGGATAACATTGTAGGTTTGGGTATGGATTGTGGCTAGTAGATATGACCATGGATTTGGTTTTCTTAGCAATTGGCTTGAGGAAAAAGTTGGATGAAAACCAATTAAGACTTGTTAAATGTCATCTGACATAGTCGATAGAGTATCTTGGGTGTTGTTAATTGGTTTGTACAAAGGGGTGTTGTCTGTCTGCATATATAACCACTTAATTTGCAACCTGAGAAAAAGGGGATATGACAGAGGTAGTTTATAAAATCAAAAAAAGGAGAGGCCCCAGGACAGAGCATTGGGGGACCCCGGAAAGAACGGGAACAAGGAGAAGTACAGCCAAGGACGGCCACACACTGGAACCTATTAGTAAGATACGAGCACAGCCAAGACAAAGTGGACCAGATATGCCGACAGCAAAAAGTTTTTGAAGAAGAAGCTTTTGTGGGGAGCTTTATCAAAGGCTTTGCCAGACCAAAAAGGGCAACTGCCACATCATGCTTGCTCGAGGGCATTGTGCCAGTCCGAGATGGCTGTGAGGAGAGCCTCTGTGGTTGAGGATAGTTAGGGAGGAGAAAACCAAATTTGTCTTTCGGTTAGCAATTATTTCTTGAAGGTGAGAGCACGAGCAATGTGTTTGTGAATGATTTTTCCAGGATTTTGAGTGATTGGTTGGAGAGAGATAGGCGGTAGTTTATTATGGGAAAATTTCGTAGTAAAAATGCCTGTTGGTTTGACCAGAGAGACTTCGCACTCTCTGGTGGCAACGCTAGACATCATTAGGTCTAAAGTGAGGACATACACCAGCGAGCACCCAACGCCGTGCCTCCTCGGGGCGGCGGTAAAACAACCAACCAACTCAAGGAAGCTTAGTGGGGTCTTGCATCATCTGTAGCTGGTAGAAGGGAAATGCTACCAAAATCACCAATACCATCTTGGGACAGGAACTGGTTTCTAGTAATGTTAAGGCAGTTAGTCTAGGAGTTGGAATATAACTTCTTCCATTTTCAACCCGCACAAAGGCAAGGTGGAGGTAGCGATACAACCAGTATGATAAGCCACGACATTTAAACAACGGCCTCAATCTCCAGCCGTTCTTCAGCCGCGGACCAAGATGGCGGCCCGACCGACCAGGCAACGACGGTGCTAAAGAGACATGAAGGAGATTTCCAGAAAGAAGCGCCCCCAAATTTTCTCGACCTAGGTTTTTACATTATTTGGAATGCTTACCAATGTAGTAGATCACACCTGAAGTGAAATAAGCCGAAATACGCTTTGTTTTATGTAATAGAGATGATTTAGTATTTTTCTGTCGTGCACGACAGAAAGTCAAAGCATGGTTTTCTATGGGGAAACGATACGATTTACGATAGCCAGGCAAGGTTCAAACAAGGTTTGCGGTTTTCTTTTGCACCTGTTTGTCCAAAAAACCTTCCAAACGTTCTCAGTAGGGGTCTACAACCGATCCAGTGAATTTGAGGAGAAATTCATATCCAAAAAAAATCTCCTCCCCTGTCACTTAATAATTCCTGGGTTCATGCAGTCCCCATCATTAGATCTAAGATTGCCTACGTACAACTTAGATCGCTACTTGGGGACGACCGATTATTGGAACTTGAAGAGACTTGAAGGAACTTGCTGTGAAATATAAATAAGTAAAATTTAATTTTTCTTTTTTTATTAAAGAAAAAGAAGTAAACTATCAGCCAGTGCCACGCAACTTCTGGAACTCCAAACATAGAAATATCCTGGAAACCTGGAAAACAATTCGCAAGAAGATGAGAGAAGACAATCGGACGTACATCCTCGAAAATCAAAGAACAATATAGAGCGCAATAAAGTTCTGAATCATGCCAACGCACTCTCAAGTGGGGGTAAGTAGGAGATTATTACCCCCCTGACAAATGCAGGAATTAAAAAGATCAGGACCTCATACTTCCCCAATACAAAGAAGTCATAATTGGCACAGCTACCTACAAACTCAGAAGAGAACCAGCCATAACCCAGTTGAGAAGTCCAGACCTTGGCCATTCACGCATATAACGGTGAAATACTCGTACCAGACAAAATCGTAGTAACACCATTGTTAGAGGGTGATATGAGATTTCTAAGCTGTTCACAACTTGTCTGAAGCAGAAAAAAAGGTCCGCGACAATGAAAAAGGGCAAATATAATCATCGTTAAAAAATAAGACAACGGGACATCCAAGAAGCATTGAAAACCCTTAGTCTGCTCTCAATTGGAAAATCCTGGACACCATCAACCAAGAGAGCAAGCTGGTTTCATAAGTGGATATTCCATAATGGGCACGTACATACCATCTATCAACTGAATGGAGAAATTCTTGAACATAACAAGCCCCTCTGCATGACCTAATGATTATAAAGAAGGGATTCGCTCCGTTGAAACACTGCCTGTACTAGAAGCACTACAAAACACAAGGGGTGGAAAGTAACCTACATTGATCAATCAGAGACCTATACACAAACTGTTCATACAGTAAGTGAGAAGATCACATCAAGAAACGCGTGAGGCAGGGAGTACCAGACCATCTCACCCACGGTATTTACTCCATTTCCAGAAAGCTATTCCGGGCACTGAAGGGAACAAAGGATGTCAAACATCAATGAGAACGGTTCATCATCTTAATTTGCGATATATAATGAGCATAACGAGGATTTAGAAACCTGGAAGTCATCTTAGAGAGTTAGCTGTATGAATGCGAACTTAAATTGAACATGCAGAAAATAAATAATGATAACCTTTGTACCACAGAAGAACGTCACTGTCATGCGCCCACATAGAGGACGTACATGAATACATTTGGGACAGCGGGTTAGCCTGAAGGAAAAGAGACAAGAACAAGAGATAGCTTTCCGTGAAGAAGGAAAAAACTCCCAAACAACAACTTTTTTTTTTTTGTCGCAGGTCAAACTGAAAAGCTTGGATGGAGACATATGGCAAACTATTAAAGGCTACTCAGAGATTTTGAATATAACTTTTTCGTGAATTACTTAAAAATAGTCAGCTAGAACTAAGATGGTCTCATAAAAATTTCTTCAATTCCAAAGTTTGAGATGAATCGCATTTTTCGTTTTGAAGGCAGTAACATTTATGTGGGTATAAAAATGCATAGGATACTCTGTAAACAAAATTCCGGATTCGGAATTTTAAAAACAAAATTGAGAATGTTTCTATCGGAAGGACTGTGGTTTGAGCTTATTCTTCACACAGTGATTAGTATATCTGACAATCATTATACATGCAAAAATGATTTGTGAAAATTGAGGGCGCCCTCCTCGGAATCTCTGAGTCAGCCTTTAACATCATAAGACATGCCTGCAAGATGAAGGTCTTACAGTGCAATATTTCGGTTATAGGCAAAACATGGACTCTCTATTATTGTAATTGTGTTTGGAACATTCAAATTCTGAAAGCACCCAATCATTAATAATTAAAATTATATTAAATCAGTTGTTTATATTATAAATTCGATTATTTTTCCAATGCTTGTTTGTTTGTGTTTTAAAGGCTATTTCTGAACACTTGAGTCACTATACCGTAACACCCGTCTTAATGTTTGGCTTTGATAAACATGTCACTTCTCCATGTTTGATTGTTTTGGATTTGGGTTTCCATCGTGATTCCACTACATTTACCTTGTTAATCTGCAATTATGATTTATTGATATTAAACATTGAGACTACAATTGTGGCATTATATTAATTATGTTCAAGTTACTTTCATGTATGTTTTTGTCATAGGAACGTGTGTATGTGTTTTACCTTTCACTAACACTGTAAAAAAGTTGATGGAACATTGGTTTTATGTGAACTCACTAAATTCTGGGCATAATTTTACAACATATTATTTTTAAAAAAAGGTTATAAATACATTTTACATACAATGTGTGATTTTTGCTCAATAAATACGTTAAGGTAGAGACTTCGACAGATTTTTACCCAGTAATTAATAAGGGTGTAGAATTGCATTCCGTGTTTCTCTGCATAATTTATAAATGTAGAATGTGCTGAAAGATATTTTTGTCAGGGTGATGAAATAAGTAATGAAGAAAGTTCTAGATAAGCTTAATCTTTAGAAATTTAGAAACTGATAGAGTATCTTATAGGATGATGTAATTTCTGAGAAGTCCCATTATAGGTTAATACCACAGTACATAGTATATGATACTACTGCAGTGCCAAGTCTAATGATAGGCTATTGACAGTCATAATGTGGATTTAAAAACGTCTAAGGTGAAATATTCAATACTGGATCGGGAGTGGTATTGAGCTGGGAGATGCAGTATTAGCTGATGTCTGTTAATAAATCTGCACGTGAGAATAATTTAACTTGGAGCGTGTGCTTATTCTGATGTCAAGGAAGTAATTCCAGAGTCAACCAACATACTTTTTTTGCCTGATGGGGCGCCAATGCCAATTCTGTCAATGCAGTTTAACGCATTCACCGTTTGTAATTGAAGTTGGATGATTAGGTATGCACCTAAGATGGTTCAAGCCAAGAATTTTGAGTGAATACGTATTTCGTTAAAACTTGCCTTTCGATATTTTTCAAATTCCAAAATGTCGTGAAAGTGCTCTAGTGTTAGAGTTAATTATGGGTACGGTCTTCAAACGAAATCTCTAGTTTCCTCGCCGTTCCGCGCGGCGGTTGTAGAAGATGGCATTAAGAACATTGAGTCTCCAATAAGGACACGGAGTCTCCAAGTACCTCGGGTCTCTTTGATCCTATGCCCCAGCGGGTGATCAAGAAGTTACTTGATATCTTCTCTGCATCCTCACTTTCATCTTAACGATTCCCTTAGAGAGGGGATTGTACATCTTGGGTTTATCTGCGAGATAACGTTTATGCTCAAAAAGAAACTTGAACTGTATTAACCTCTGTGTTCAGCAACCTGTCAGTACAATTTTCTGCGTACAGGGCGAGTCAGAAAAAGGAACACTCAAAGACACTATATTGTAAAAAGTTTAGAGTGCTGCATCTTAATTAAGCGATGATGTAAAGTTGCTAATAAGCTTCATTAAAAAAAAAAGAATGATCTAATTCCCTCGGTACTTAAAAAGGTATGGGCTGTTGAACACGATCTCATTTTTAAACCTCTGTCCACGGCATCCCCAGGGCGGCATCTAAAGGTATAAACAGCTGTCCAGATTTCATTTGGTTTCATTTGTTCCATTCTGAACCAAGAATGTCGATTTCCAGTTAAGGATAAGGTTTGGATTGCCACGTCCATGAGACATGTGTGGTTTTTTCAAGATGGGGCACCGCGTCAAGCGTCTTGTCATTGACTGAAATCGTCTCATCAAGAACTTTTTTGCAATCGAAGGGTCGGAATGGCACTTCATGCTAATCTCAAAACGATGTAGGCTCTTTTGCGCACAATCTTCATAATCTATGGAAAATGTCCACTTTTCATTTTCAAAAGGACCTTTCATAATAGAAGAAAAAAATGAAAAGAAACAACAAAAACAACAACAAAACACTGTTGACTTTAATAGCACTGAAGTCCTGTACAAATATGGGTTTCTTCAATAGGCAAACTAGATGGGTCTCCAAACCAGCTTTATCAATGATATATTAGATGCAAATGAGCGAATGGTAGACATTCAAAGAACAACTCACCCATATTCAGAAAGGTGAAATAAAAACATCATTTCGTTTAGGCCTTGTAACAGAAGACATTATTTCCCATTACCGTCAAATTACTTTACTATATAATTAACACGTTAACCTCTTGTGTCCATAATGTTGACTGCCATAGTCGCTTTGTTTAAGCTGAAATACAGGTAGTGTCTCGCGTCTGTAAAGCTGTTTTCCAGCAGACCTCCTATTATAGAAAAAGGAGTTTGGCAACGCTTCGTCCATGCTGATTGGTAGAGCTGTAGAGCAGATCGTTACATTACCGTAATTTAACCTAATATCTAATACAATTGGACTTTATGAGAATGGTATCGATGTATACACGTACAACGAAAAGTACGTGTTAACTAAAATAGTATTTGTCCTTCTTTGTTGGTTTATGTAGGTGACTCGTTATAAGAATAGTAGATATTGTATATTACTAACAGGAAAACTCGTGCTATTAGTGGTCTTCGTGTGCTTGCGGAATGTTAGACACATATTTTTATTGAAGTTCCGGCAGCCCAAAATTTAGACTAAAATTAACGGATGGTATTTGGCTATTATTAAGGCTCCTATCAGTTTTTGGGTTGTTGTTTTGTGGTTATAAAGTATACTGTTTTCTTCCAATCATTATGAGACACAAAATTGATAGAATTTCGCATTGCGTTGAAAATGTGGCAATGTGCGGTTATGTATTCTGTATGTATGTAATGTATGTATGTATGTATGTATGTATTATTATGTATGTAATGTATGTAGGTATGTAGTATGTATGTTTACGTGTGAGTCAAAAAACCCTTACATCAGGAAAAGATTTTTTTATTCAAGGTTAAAAGTTATTTTGCTTTCAATGTTTCTTTGGTGTTTACAGAGATCAAGCTACAAGATTTTATTTGGTGTCTATCGGACTTTGGTTCAAGAAGAAACTATGTCAATTTTGCGGAGAGACCTAAGAATTAGTTAGGGGCCGATTTTAGCCACAATGCGGAGAAGCTGACACCGACGTATACCATAATATATTATAGCAAAGACAATTCACGCATGCAATTTCAGATGGTATCGATTCTTCTCGACAAAAACATGTCAGTTTGAATAAAATGGTCTATGGTGTAACATTAAGTATAAGGGTAAAAATCTTCCAAAAAAATAAATACCATTTGTCAATCATATAAAGAGTCAGTTATTAATCAATCATAGTTCTATGACATAATGAAAACTGTCAAGATTTTGTTTTACATCTCTAAGGTAATTATTTTGCACCAAATACAGTATACTCAGCGTCCATAAATTGCAAGAAGAAAATATCCTACTGAAGTTTCGGTAAAATAAATTTGGGAATTAAAACTTAAATTCATTATCGCACTGCCGTTTTTTCAAGCGGAATAATAATTCTATGGTTTCAATTTTGCTCCCAAGTTGAGTTTCGTTGTAGGTTAAAACCATGAAATCTTTGCGAACCAAAGTAAATGTGGTCTTACACCAGCTCTATCTTTAATTTCTTATGTGGGAAATTGAACATTTTTGTACTTAGCAATTTCTTTTGTAATCTTGGGATTACAAGGATTACAAGGATTATAATCCTTCAATTACTCTCCCACATTCATTGTTTCAACACAATTTGGGTGTTAAATGTTTGTACTCAAATCACAATGTTACTCTATGTAAGCGATGCATCTTTGTTTGGCTTCAATCGGCCAACAGGATTTTTTAAGTCTCTCAGTAAAATAGGCGTACTTCCGTTCTCCAAAGCCAAATGACACCAAATAAACGGTTTCTGAAGGCCGGTTTATCCTCTTTATAACCTAGCAAAAATTTGAGCAAAAACAATTTTTAACTATTTTAAATCTGTTTATTCATGAATGTAGGTTTTTTTTTGACTCACAACTGTATGTATGTAGTTCTATGTATGTAGGTATGTAGGTATGTATGTATGTATGTATGTTGTAGATGTATGTTTGTAGGTATGATGTATTGTCTGTACCTCAAACTTGTCCAAAATCCCTCAAACTACATATGCAGAAAAGGAAAGTAAAAGAAACTGATCAAAAACAAATAACTTTGCAGGATATGAATCGACCAGAGTGGACTAATCGTTAAGAACCACAAAAAAACATGTTTGAGTAAGTCATCATGGCTCGAACAAACAACATTTGCTCTAAACTTGAGATTTCTTTAATAGGTGAATGAAGATTATGCCATAAAGGCTGGTGACGATATCATAACGTGTCATAAAAAAAAGATATCGAAATATAACAATTCTATGACTATTTACCACGAAAAGACCATTTCGAGTGATCTTATCACAAATGATGATGAGGAGATTAAATTTGTCAATATATTTCAGGTCATACAAGCAAGAAAACACGATCTTTTCCTCATTGATTGCGAGAATATGAAGTACTTTATAGTTGAAATATCTTGTCCCTTTGACGCTTTCATTGAGGACTGCCATAAAGCTAAATTCAACAAGTATCAGCCTCTTTGCAATCTGCTTACTATTTGCGGATTTAGCTGCAAAATCATCGTCTTTGTGATCGGATCACTCGGTCATGTCCATTATCGATTTCGTCGGGGATTGAAAATCCTTGGTCTCCCCAACGTTGTTGCGAAAGCTGTTACCAAGTATTGCTCTGTTAGCGTAATGATTGGCACAAATCTAATATGGAGAATCAGACACAAACTCATCAGAGAAAATTAATTTTTTCAGCTTGCTCGACCGTTTAATGGAATATCATGTTGTTCATAATTATTCAATGTAATATTGTTTGCCGCTTCGGTGGCTCATGTATGATCATCATTGAATAAAGATTTGAAATATGTATGTATGTATGTATGTATGTATGTATGTATGTATGTATGTATGTATGTATGTATGTATGTATGTATGTATGTATGTATGTATGCGTGTATGTATGTATGCATGTATGTTTGTATGTTTATGTGTGATGTGCTTGCCTTTTATCTATCGGTTCATAATAACTAGTATATACATGAGTAAAGTTGATTATTGCTATTGCTATTCCTAGGTATTTGTCACTGAACCTTTTATACATTTCGCTTTTAGACGTAGATTTTTATCATCACTGAATGATGTACGTTGTTTAAAACATGAAACACACGCAACACAATTTCTTTGAGAAGTAAAGGTAAAAGTAAAGTGGACGAGGAGTACATAGGAACGGAGTGCCCACCATCTCTCCTATCCTCTCTGATCATAGGACTCTGTAATTCATGATACTCGTAGGCCTATACTATTTTAACTCCTGGGTATATAGTGAGGAGTAACTGCGGTAGAACACTTTACACACGTTGACCGGGACGGGGTTCGAACTCACAACCTCTGGTGTGTGGGTTGGACGCTCTATCCTTTTGAGCTCAGTTTTATGTCAAGAAGTTTACATAACGTTTCAAAACAAATTTTTGCGTCACTTGTATAGTTCACATATAAGCGACCAGTTCCGGCTCTGTGTGCCCGATCACGAGCCAAGCTTTTTGTATTGTTAAAATTATTTGAAACTCTCTCAATTTCCGTTATGAAAAGTTTCCAAAATTTCAAATGTGTATAGTATATAGACACAATGAAAAGGGGGAATTACGAAAATCTAAGCATTCGCTCTTGAGAACAGAGGTTGTCATTATAAGTTAGCTGTTATGTGTTAACTCAATATACACTTCTCGTTATCTTTTGTTGTTATCTATTGTTTTCCCGTGCGTTATCTACTACGAATCGGGTTCGAGGAGGCTACTGGGGTGTTTTTTTAATAACAGCTCTAGAGCTTGTTATTTTTAATAACATGCACACTCGGAAGCTGGGGTCACAACTGAACGCGCGGGTCACGGTGATAGTTCTAGAAATACAATGTCCTGACAATTAGATACAGCGGCGCGATCTGTATATATACTGATGGCAAACTTAAGAACAGACCTATGCTGTTCAATGGAACACCTGCAGAACGGTGACCTTAAGTGATGACGTTATCATTCATCACTATGCTGAGGCTTCAGATCGCGTGAAACTAATCCTTTCTTTATGTCATGTCTCCTCAGTCAGGCAGTCTGCCCTCTCTTAATACCCTTATTTACCAATTTCGCAGATGTTGGCAAATGGCTGCAATGCAATTCGGATAATATATTGCGCGAGGCATATAGACCAACTGGTACAACTCTTACAAAAACAGATATCGAAATATAACAATTCTTGACTATTTACCACGAAAAGACCATATCGAGTGACTTATCACATGAACGATGAGAGATTAATTTTTCAATATATTTCAGGTCATACAAGCAAGGAAACCCGATCTATTCCTTATTGATTTGTTGGGAGAATTATGAGTGCTTTCATAGTTGACATTTCTTGTCCCTTTGACGCTTTCATTGAGGATGCTATAAAGCTAAATTCAACAAGTATCAGCCTCTTTGCAATCTGCTACTATTTGCGGATTTAGCTGCAAAATCAGCGTCTTTGGTGATGGATCACTCGGTCATGTTCATTATCGATTTCGTCGGGAATTGAAAATCCTTGTCTCCCAACGTTTTGTCGAGCTTTTACAGTATTGCTCTGTTAGCGTATGGATTGGCACAAATCTAATATGGAGAATCAGACACAAACTCATCAGAGAAATATTTTTTCAGCTTCCGACCGTTTAATGGAATATCATGTTGTTTGATAATTATTCAATGTAATATTGTTGCGCTTCGGTGCCTCATGTATGATCATCATTGAATAAGATTTGAAATATGTATGTATGTAGTATGTAGGTATGTATGTATGTATGTATGCGTGTAATGTATGTAGTCTGCGTTATGGTTGTTATGTTTATGTGTGATGTGCTTGCCTTTTATCTATCGGTTCACATAACAGTATATACATGAGTAAAGTTGATTATTGCTATTGCTATTCCTAGGTATTTGTCACTGAACCTTTTTATACATTTTCGTCTTTTAGACGTAGATTTTTATCATCACTGAATGATGTACGTTGTTTAAAACCATGAACACACCCCAAACACAATTTCTTTGAGAAGTAAAGGTAAAAGTAAAGGGACGAGGATTACATAGGAACTGAAGTGCCCACCATCTCTCCTATCCTCTTGATCATAGGACCTCTGTAATTCATGATACTCGTAGGCCTATACTATTTTAACTCCTGGGTATATAGTGAGGAGTAACTGCGGTAGAACACTTTACACACGTTGACCGGAACGGGTTCGACTCACACCTCTGGTGTGTGGGTTGGACGCTCTATCCTTTTGAGCTCAGTTTATGTCAAGAAGTTTTTAAAATTTTCCAAAACCAATTTTTGCGTCATGGTATAGTTCACATATAAGCGACCAGTTCCGGCTCTGTGTGCCCGAATGAACATATCACGAGCCAAGCTTTTTGTATTGTTAAAATTATTTGAAACTCTCAATTTCCGTTATGAAACGTTCCAATTTTCCAAATGTGGTGTATAGTATATAGACACAATGAAAAGGGGGAGAGGGGAGAATTACGAAAAATCTAAGCATTCGACTCTTGAGAACAGAGTTGTCATTATAAGTTGAGCTATATGTGTAACTCAATATACACTTCTCGTTATCCATTTGTTGTATATATGTGTTCCCGTGCGTTATCTACATTACGAATCGGGTTCGAGGTTGAGTTAGGGGGTACTGGGGGTTGTTTTAATAACAGCTCTTGAGCTTGTTATTTTTAATAACATGCACCACTCGGAAGCTAGCTGGGCGTTACAAATGAACAGCGCGGGGCTCCGTACGGTGCTAGTTCTAGAAATACAATATCATGACAATTAGATACAGCGCGCGATCTGTATATATACTGATGGCAAACTAAGATACAAATTCGATGGTGTCAAACTGTGCAACGTATGATGTAGAAAATAGAGCGTATGCTCCCTGTAATGAACTTTAAAAAATGGATTGCTCTTTACATCAAACATTTTATCATAAATCGACATGACACAATTTATTAATTTTACTCTTTTTTGGTTTTGGTTTTTTTGTATATTTTTCAGATTTGATTTTCATTACTGTCATTTTAAATTTGTATGCAGCAACGGCAATTCCTTAAGGGTTCAGGCAAGAAGACAAAAATGAAAACAACAACCAACAACCGACCCCATGAACATTTTATGGTGATCTAACCAAAACACGGGTTGAAATAGAAGGTCCTCACCCTCCACCCAAAAAACCGGTACTAAGTCAGCTAACCTTGAGATCAAAGTGCAGAAAGCTCCCCCATCCCGACGCCGTCATTTCCATTTGAATCAATGCTTTGTTTCACCATTACCATAAAGATATTTATAAATATACTATAAAAGCTTACAGTCATCAGAAAATTCAAGATTGGGAATTTGATTTCTTCATATTCTTCAACACTATTCAATTGCACTCAAATGGCTAAAAATACATGTTATATTACCCTCAAAATTTTGATTAAAAATAATATTTCTTCAATTTATTTGAGAAAGAGATTCTCCTGGGAAAGTACTTTATGTTGAACAGAGAATAGGAATTCCCTAGGTGGTTTGTGCAAGGTCACATGTTAGATAGATTGCACAAAAGGGAAGTGGGGAAGTCAACAAGATGAAAACTTAGTAACTGAGTCAACTGTTATGCTTTAAGATCAAAACATGCCTGATTGGGGGATTCCCCATGAAAGTTATAAATGGAAAAGTAATGTACTTCAGATGATAATTTCGTTGAATTTCATTGGTTAGCTAGTGCAAGGTTAGGTTTAGCATGATGCTGTGGTAATCTTATTTTAAGGACTTGGAACTTTGTGAATGTCAATATAATGAAGATTTGAGTAGGATCTCTGCCAGCATACACTAGTAACAAGTAGCTAGGAAATCATAGCTAGTTTTACTCTGCCTTTGAGGAGCAGACCTGTAAATAGTACTATTTATAATTTACCATGTGAGCAGAGTCGCTGTAATTCTTCTACTGTCGTCTTTGAAGCCGAAAAGTGCTGGGAATCAATTACTAGGATTCCACATTGTGGACAGATAGAAATCATGGTTGATTATCCTGACTGATTACTGGAGAATATTAGTGTCGTCGAGGGAGTTATTTAACTTTGTGTCTTGAACTGCTGACAAAAGTTATCTTCATGATGAAAGATTCTTATGGAATATACCATACCATGGATATTTATGGTGGAATTGCATGCTGTCTTTGAGTCTTCGCTGTGAGGACAATAATGTTGACACTGACAAAGCTGCTTGTGGAAATTACGTGGACATTATGGGACAAAAGTATAAACTAATTGTGTGTAATCTGATATATGTAATATTGTTTTTGGACATACCAAATTCGTGAACCAACACCAATTACAAATTCTTAAAATCTGTTATATTATTATAAAATTCGATCAATTGTGCACAAAGGCCTCATTTATTTGTGTTGAAAGGTATTTATGACCTTTGACGTCTACGAAGCCCTCATAACAAACAGGTACAATCTAGGCCACTGAAATCCATGTAATTTCTGCAAGAAATAAATTAGTGGGTGAAGCCAGGCATCCTGTTGGTCGGTATCACCTGGGGGGGGGGGGCGGGGGGGCAAGAGGAACTGATACCAGGGGTTCCTAACACTATGAAGTACACAAAATGTATGATGGCCTTCTGTAGGTGGTAGCTTAAAGCGAGGGGGGATAGGGTCTCGCAAAAGATTATAAAGGGGTCAAAATTGAAAATTGAAAAGTGGTCCAATGTTGTTGAATTGCATACTAAACTGTTCGTATGATCACAAGGAGTAAAAAAATGTATAGTTTGTGCTATCTCCGACTTACCCCTATGGAGTTATAAGCTGAAAACCGTTATTATAGGTCAAAGGTTAAATTTAGCTTCTACAGGGGTCAAATACTAAAAAATGCTTTAATTTCAGTGGAAATGGTCTCGTATTGTTTCTTATGTTCTCACAATTAAAATAAGGAATAGTTTCGACCATCTGCAATGTGAAATTAACAAGTTACGCATCTCATTAGTACAACCCCTATACCTCATAGGGGTATAGGGGTTGTTGGGTGTAACTTGGTAACTATACATTGTACATTGTCCAAACCATACCTTATTTTACTTGTGATTACATTACAAATAATATGAGACCATTTCCACTGAAATTGAAGCGTTTTTTTTTAATATTTGACCCCTGTAGAAACTAAATTTAACCTTTGACCTATGATAATGGTTTTCAGCTTATAACTCCATAGGGGTAAGTCTGAGATAGCACAAACTATACATTTTTTTACTCCTTGTGATCATGCGAACAATTGGTATGCAATTCAACAACATTGGACCACTTTTAAGTTTTTACCCCTGTATAATCTTTTCGAGCCCCTAGCCCGCTTAACTACCCTACATAATGGCCATCATACATTTTTGTGTTCGTCATAGTGTTAGGAACCCCTGTATCAGTTCCTCTTTGCCCCCCAGGTGATACCAATAGGTCTTTTAGTGTTCTGGCTCATCCACTAATCAATATAAAGTTTAGGGATGAATAGGGATAATAGTCTTTATTCTGTATAGGCCTTGGTTGATTTCTTTCAATCAAATCCTATCCAAGGATAAACCAAAACACTCACCGTATATTATTTGCTTCGTATTTAGTAAGCACAGGGGGAATCAATCAACCATTAGCCAGTTAGCATAAACACTCTAGTTACTCGAAGTTTAATGGCCAAGCAATCAATACACCATTTGGTTTGGTTAACGCTCGTCAATAGATGGTGACAGGACAATTTTTTTTTAATATGTTAAATTTAAATTGCGACATATTATTTTGTTCTCATCATTTGTAGCATGTTTTAACCAAAAAAAAATATTTTAAAATATTTATTTATATATCATACTCTACGTGTAATAATATAAATCAATTCGCTATGATGGCGTTCGGTGAAAATAACAGGGCTTGAGCGCTTGGATGACTTGGTTAAATTAGCTCTCGCGGCCTAAGTCATCAAGCGCTCAGTCCTGTTATTTTAACGAACGCCATCGATCTCATTGATTATCTATATCCTAACTTAAACAAATGACGCGTACATAATAATCCGTTATTGTCACAGTTACGTTGCACAGAATCTAAGCTTTCAAATATACATTTGCATGTCTTACTCATTTAATTACAAAGATTTAGCCCTTTAAAATGACAAATTCTATTGGGTTTTTGAACATCTTTGCCAATATCTCCATTTTGTTATACCGACATTTGAATCAGATGTTTGGTCAACATTTTGATATATATAATAGTAAAAATTATGTAGATTATCTTCCGCTTTCTTTCCGCTTCACGACTTCCTTCACAACCATTTGTTGGCGATGCTGTTACTTTGAATTTCTGGCTGATAGGGTTGGGTTGGGTGATACTATGGTGATTTTCACATGGTGTTTACGCAGGGCTTTCCCCCTTTTTTCTGTGATTATTACTTTAATGATGTGTGAAATGACATACATAGCGTGCACTGCTGTGGTCAAACTTACGAAGAGAATTCAACAATCATGATTGGCCGCCATCAACTGAACACATTCAAAATAACCAACCTGCGGTAAGTAAAAATAATGAGGTAAAATGAAATGTAAAGTATCATGTTCTCATAAAGTGGAATCAAGTCTTTGTCTTGTTTAGCACTTTTTATGGAATGATTCTTACAGGGTGAGTTATTTATGATATCAGGGTTTATATCGCTACCCGCTGATTGATCAGGTCTCTTCCGAACATACCACCATTAACTTTGTCCACAATTAACCCCTTTTACGAACTGTGTCCTTAGCCTAAGGAAAAGGGAGGTATTTGACAGCAGATTTAGGGATTTTGTTACAAGTTTTTTCACATCAGTCAGTTTTACATAACACATTTTGGGGTTCTTTCCTGCATGAAAAGTTCAATAGTACTGTTTTAAATGTGAATCTGTCACTAACATAGAGTATGGCTACACCTGGCATGAATCATGGCGTCATACTACCAAAGAGGAAAATTTCATGAGAATAAAAATGTACTCTTCAAAATTCAAATTTTTTCCCAAAATTAATCCAAAACAATGACAAACTGCCTGAAAATTTGAAATCCCTTTTTGCATAATCTCCCTCAAAATGGGTTTATCACATATAGAAAATTGATTCTCATTATACCTAATTTAACCCATTAATGATTTTAGTTTATAGTTAAGATGAATAATAGTTTTTTTTTCCTTTAATTGGACTTCATATACCTCTTGATGACACCTAAATCCCTGTATTTGACGCCAACACTGGTTAACAAATTTCCACCATTATTTTCAGATGCAGCATGACAAGAGCCGGAAAAGAGCTTTACAGTGATATATGTTGTAATGAGTATTACCTCCGGTAGGGGTTTAATCCCTTAATTACCCCCTTTTGCCCATTTTCCATTCCACTATTTTGGGAAAGCAGAAAAATGTATATTAGAGGAGTTAAAAATTGAGAACTTTCTTCTGGGGATATTTTTGATAGAAAGCTTACACAATGCAAAAATCAGAATGTCCATTTTGTTACGGATACCTGTTATTTGAAACTCTGCGTTGCACCTTTAATCTTATCCAAAAACTTAATTTGTCTTACTTTGTTCCTCCAATTTAGGTCCGCCCGCCAACCTTACGTTAACACCATGGCCAATAGTAGTGGACCAGTTGCAGCTTATAGACCTCAAATTTTTTGCAGGTATTTCACATCACCAATTTTAGTTTGTATAGTAGGATAATGCAAACTGTAATTATAATATACGATATGTGAGATATTCTATGTAAAAAATATAGAGTATCACAGCAAAAAATGTTACTTAAAATTGACCTAATTGGTGGCCTTCGCTAAATATTTTATGCAAATTATTTTATACATATTAAGTGATAAACAAATGTTAACATCAACGATCGTCCATAGGCATGCCCAATAACAGACCTACACATTTGCTGGATTTTGAAATGGTATTAGATGCATTTTAACAGATAGTGCATCTTGAATAAGGATTCTGACATAAGGATTTTTTAACAAATAGCCATTTATACACGAAACATGAACAAAATAAGTGGTTGATTGATTGGTTGATTATATAATTCGCTATAGGGTAAAACGTGTTATGGGATACAGCCTGGACATAGTGTCACGCGTGAGACTTTCATACGTTGTACTTCATATGACGCGTAGATATGTTATGGTAGTAGATCATCAGCGCTGTCACTTTTGAAGCCTTAAGTACCCAAGAAAATGAGCACCCATGAAGGTGGCTGCGGAAAAGTTCCTTAAACTGCATATCTTCACTTTGTCTTGGTTATATTACAGTATCGTCATTTTGTGATTAATTATTATTTTAACTCTGTATTTGAACTACAGACAGATTTCTAATAACAGCACCTAGCTTGGTGTAATATCATGCAAGAGATGAATAGATGTCCCCTAATGCCAAATTGGGAAGGTGGTGATCTGTTACATGCTCAGAGATATTTCTAGAAAAACTACTAAAATAGTTGGGGATTTTCCAAGTATGTTGCAAGCAAGATGGCAACATAGGTAATTGACAATGATATCATCATTGTGCTTTTTAATGGGACAATGTTCGGCTGTTTTTGTTTATGCAAGATCCTACTGTAATAGCCCTTTTTTAGATACTTTAGTGTCCTTCTTCCCTTAAATCCCTAAATGCCAGTTTTTGTGCTAGTCATTTTCCTCAAGGGTGGTAAGGGATATGCAATTGAAAAAGAACTTCGTCAGTGATGGTAGTTTTGATCTGCAAAGTTGGTAGATCTGAGAAGTGTCAGGATTTTTACCCGAGAACCTGGGCTACAAGTAGCCCGGATTCGCCGCAGTGAAGCTGAACCATGCTAAAGCTAGGGAGACATAAGCAATTCTGACCGGAACATGCCCTTGATTTCCAGACATAATGTCTAGCCTTTAGGCTGTTTTTCAATGAAACTGTAAACCCGATATTATCTGGTCTGCCCACAAATTGTGCTGGCTGCATGTCACAGCAGGTCAATCTTTACCGCTGAAATCTTTGGTGTGCGAGGTCCAGGAAATTGCCTAGCACGGGTCAAGGTAAAGGGTTTTAATGCTATTTAGTCTGCTGTTCTCTTTCAAACCAAAGAGCTGAAATCAAAACTGATTCCATATTGCGGTCTTAAAAGTGGTCATTTGTGACAGACGGACTTAGTGAAGATATTTGGCACCCAGACTGTTATACTAATCTTGAACTACTGGACAAAGTTATATTCAGGACTGCTCCGAAAAAGGAAATTAGGAACTGAAGAAGAAGATTTGTTTTCCTGGAATATTAAAGGGTCATTTCGATTCGTGATCCATAGCCTCGCCCTCCGACTTACCTAAAAAATTCAGATTTTGTCAATCTAAACCGTTGGCCTGAGTATAGTATGTGTGCCTAATCTTACGTGCAAATTGATCTACTCTTGAAGAAATTCGTAATTTTGTATTTTTCTGTCCATAAACGGACATAATTCAACACAGTGGTCTAGGGGCACTGTGATACAAACATTTTGCTCATAACATCAAAACGCACATTCAGAATCAACTGAAATTTTAGAATGGCCTTTTCTCGAGGATATCTAGTGAGTCAAACAAAAATCAACGTGCTAGGATCATGAAATAACCTTTAATATGTACTAGACACCCATTTGAAATCTTTACCATTAGAAACATTCTTCAGTGAATTGATTATTACCATTGTAATTGTTTTGGATCAACAAAAGTGATGAAGAAAACTAGATTCATTCCAATATCAGTGCTTATAAAGAGTACTTCAAATATTCTGGCCGAACATTATTGGCATGGATGAGCTCAATAATCTTACTCAACTTACCAAAATGAGTCAGGAAGTCAAGAGAAGGCGTTGGAATTGGATAGATCATGTCCTCAGAAAGCCAGATAACTATCATTGTTACACTGCTCTAACATGGAAACCAGAAGGAAAAGGAAAAGTGGGTAGACCAAAACACATGGCGGAGAACTGTAGAGAAAGAGAGAAACACCAATGGATGGAAGAGTTGGAATGAGGCCAGGGGGTGTGCTAAGAGACCGACAAAAATGGAAAAAAAAAGCGTGGAGGCCTTATGTGCCACAGGGCACGAAGAGGATAGGTAGGTAGGTCTAATTTGGACGTTCAAATTGTTGAACCATCGTTTTAATCCCCCAAAATGTGTTATTATACCCCTTACGTCCCTAGAGAAAACGACCACCAACTTGACGATCACCGCAAAAAGGGAGGTGGCGTTATTTGTCTTGTTTAGATCTTGGAGCAATTTCCCCCTAAGCACAAGACAGGGGTCCGCCCTGTGATTTTTGAAAAGTGGCAAAATGCCATTTAGGGATTTAAGGGATATAAAATTCAGATCTTCTGTGCACAGGACTCATTTGTTTGTGTTTTTAAATAAAGGGTATTTTGATCTTGGCGTTCACGTGATATCGTAACCACTTGTTTCTGAGGTCTCTGGACTTCGGACTATAGATTTCCCTAGGTTAAACCGGTTTGTGGGTACCCAATCGCCATGCTTCCTTCAGGGATTATTCTTGGAGTTATATTAATTAAATTTTATAGATATGATCCCACCAGAGTTGGTTGAAGCCGATATTTGCACCAGAGCCTCAAACTACCAACATCATAAATGACATTTGGAACCAAGAAATCATACCTAATGACTGGAAGAAAGGACTGATAGTTAAGCTGCCAAAGAAAGGTGACTTATCTGATTGTGGAAATTGGAGAGGTATCACCCTCCAAATTGCCAGCAAGGTGTTAGGAAGGATACTGATTAACAGAATTAAATGTTGCATAGATGAGAAGTTAAGACCAGAGCAGGCTGGATTTCGAGAGGGAAAAAGCACAACCGAACAAATCTTCATCTTGAGAAACATAGTCGAACAATCCATTGAATGGCAGACAACTCTTTACATATATTTCACATAACATAAAAGGATGTTTTCGTAGCAAACTTCGATTAAAAGATGATTCAAATCGTATGTTCAACATGCCCTTGGAGTACCAAGTAGAAAGAGGAAAAGCATGGACACAGCCTCAAAGACTGACCTAAGAGGCGAGCGTTTCCGTAACCTGACCCAATCTGACACACTTTTTTCTGACACACTTATGAATTCGGAAACTTTAACGGAATAACCCTGTGCTTTATTCCTTGAAGGGTTTTCCGAATTCATAAATGTGTCAGAAAAAGTGTCAGATGGGGTCAGGTTACGGAAACTCCCGCCTCTAGTTCAATCATTGAGGCTGTGTTCATTATGCTTTTCCTCTTTCTACTTGGTACTCCCAAGGGCATATTGAACATACGATTTGAGTCATCTTTTAACTGAAGTTTGCTACGAAAACGCTTTTATGTTATATGTTCTTTTATTCAAAACAACCTTCTTTGAACTTGGAACTCACCCTTAGGGACTTACAATCTTTGCTATTTTGACACAGCACACAGCATGAATGAAGGAACAGTCAGAGTCAATACCAATATATTGCCGTTCTCTTTGAAGTTTCCAGGTGTGTGGTGGAAAGAATTGGTTGTCCGATCAAAAAAGGAGGTAAAAACCCATCATTTATATATTGTTTTACACGAACATAAGGAACAAACCAAAAGATCGATGAAGTCCTACAGACGTAACTAGTTTCGATAGAAGGCGACCACCCTCTCTCTCTCTAATACTGAAGTTGATCAAATAACATCGATGTGCTTAAAGGAGGTAACCGCGCTAATATAATCTCTAGTTCGAGGGGCGCCATGTTACAACTAATAAAACAGAATGTGCGATGGAATGTTAGAGTGCGGATTTTGTGTCTCACCAAAAGGCAAGCTATTGTAAGTTAAAAAAAAACTAAATTGTCAGCCGAAATGCTATTCAACATGTTGAGTGAGCAATACAAACGTTCAGTAGAGCCATTCATATTACAATCCACTCAATGCCACTCGCATTAAACTCTCAAATTTCCCGCGTAAATCAGAGAGACACTCAATGTGCATCGTATAATGACGATTATTTTGCTGACCAGCTGAACAGAGATTTAAAAGTGACGTGGGATAGGTGGGACTTCAATTGTACTTTCACACTTCACTGGGATAAGGTAAAATCTTGAAATCTGAAGTATTCGTGAATTGTATTGAGGTTAATTAAGACTTGACTAAGTCGTTTGAGCTGCTTTTGTCAAGAAAACATGAAAAATCATGGACAGAAATAATCAACTCCGACTCTACATATCATAAAGGAGACTACAAAATGTCTTCCAAAAATGAAATTCATTTCTCAATACTAGTTGTAAAAGTATGGCCCATTTTATTAATTGATTTCCTTCTACTTTTCCAAACGGCTGGACAGATGTAACTCAAGATATGTAGACAAACGTTTTCGGTGATGTGATTCTATAGAGAGGGAGAAAACGTCATCGGATCATGCAGCCCCCCAAAAAATAACAGAGGTCCGCTAGATCATGTTAAATTTTTCCGCTTGTCTAAAAGCCGCTGTTTTAAGTGTTGTAGTTATCTGAATCGGTCAATGCACTGGTTTGGGGGCGACGGTAAAAAACATTGGGACAACCGACATGCGCAGCGAGCCGAAAAAGGTCCACTTCTGGCAAATCCGCACCCCCAAACAAATTCCTGGCTACGGGCCTGGGATCATGATCGGGTCATAACAGAGTCATAACCAGTTCAATAACCAGGGTCATAACAGACCTTATCATTCCAGTTACACAGTGCTTTGGACAAATTGGTCCACTCAGGCATGACATAGTATGCACGTAGATTTACGACTTAGTTTCGGGAACGAACCCTGGTTTTTAGATGGAAAACCAGGTTTTAGAATTTGATAGGTCAAGGTTTCGAAAACCCTGGTTTCTCGATCGAAAACCCAAGTTTTTTTTCAAAAAACTTGACTTTTCGAATTTGAGAAAACAGGTTTCTCGATTGAAAACCTTGTTTTTCGGTCGAGAAAGCTGGATTCTTGTTTTTTCCCTTTCATTGTGCAAAATACCTGCCATATAGTTGTATTGACACTTGTCATGTGACAACTGTAAACATGACGTCACGGTGGCTCAGACGTCAGACTGGCTGTGAGATTATTGATAACATGGACGCGCCCAAGAAGAGGAGGTATAGTGTTCTTCCCACAATGCAATTCTTCCAAAGAGGACCTAAACGAACAGAACTCATCCAAATCTTGCAATTTAAGTACTTTTTTGTCACTATAAATTCATATGAAAACCAGTGCAAAAATTGTATTGGAAGAAATGCATGGTGGGAGGAACACTATATTTCCTCTTGACGCGCCCACCAGTTTAATTTTCACATTTGTCTTCCAATTAGGCTTAGCTACAACCTTTTGCAGCTGAGTATGCACAAACAAACCTCTCTATTGAAGCCTGTATAGTAGATTTTAGTGAAAAGTCACCGACGCTAGTCGCCGATGGCAATTCGCGCATGTGTAGTACATTCGGGTGACTGACCTAAGTATACACAGAACCGAATCTGTGTGTACATGGTACGTGTCATGCAAACCATGCTTGACCGCACCCACAAACACGGTTCCCTGCATATAATTATGACAGCAATCAATACTCCCATTGCAACCAATGGCATTTCCCAGTTCAAACTTGGTTCCAATAGCCATGCATATTGCTATGTCACCTTATTAAAATTATATGTCACCTTGCAATGATGACACTGTGGGTTCAGGAATTATCTAAGTAATACCGACACACATAGTAGATCTCACTAGTCACATTATATCGCGCATAATCTACCATTATTTAGGAGTACTTTTTCAACCCTCAATTTCCGGGATTGACTCATGGCGCAACGGTACTGACATAAAAACAACACAACACTGAACAATGGAAAGTCTTATTTAAATTCTGTTTTCAGCTTCCGATAGCCGAGACCATACCGGATTTTCCCATTATCATTGCGCATATAATTTTTTACCACCTGAGGTCTAAAAAAGTCTCTCGAACGTCATGAACACACAATACAGAATTTCAAAATCTCCCCAAGCTGTATCGCAATATGACGTCACCATTCAGTAATGAGAGTAATGAGCGGCGCTCTTCATTTGTAAAATGTATTGAAAGAAGTGTGTACGTGGTATGTATGCAAAATTGTAATGTAATGAGTTACACAGTTATATTTGAAATGTTTTATTAAGTTATATAATTAAGTAATGTATGGAATGGTGCATTGTTGAACAATCTATGTAATAATACAACAATGTAGATTCCACAAATTGCATGTAATTGTGGAATTATGCAAGTTATCTATGAACTGATTTCCTTTTTATAGATGGTAGCCGTATTTCAGATTAGCGGCCATCAGACACAATATAATGTGGTGCAGGTGCGACGAAGCCGGGAATGTGTATATTTCAAAGAATACGTTTCTCCAAAGATGACTGCTTCTATAATATTGCTACACTCTCCATGTTATTTATATTTTTTATAGATTTCACAACACAGAACTAGTCCATTTAAACGACCGTACAACCATCAATCTTCCTGTACCTAAGCCGGTAAGAATGTGATGGCTAGCTTTATTTCCCTAAAATATGAAAATGTAGATAACTTTTGAAGAAAACAACAACTTTTAACACTCTTTTTTACAGTTCTTTCGTCTAGGAGATTTTTCTACACACATAATGCCCTTTAATATTCTTTCGGCAGGTTGCCACGACTTGAGTATTTACACACATAAATAAAAGTATTTGAACATGCAGAAACAATATGGTACACTGTTACCCATAAGTGGGAACTACAATATTTTTTGCCACTTTTATGGAAGTATTTCTTATAGGAAGGATATGTTTTGTGACAGGGGGCGGCGCCAGGGTAAAATCATATGGAGGGGCGAAAACATCATAGGGGGCGAAACAGTACAAATGAACTCATTTTGGTTTAAAAAGCCCTAATTTTTGGGCAAAACCCCTGTTTTTCCTAAATTTTGAAAATCTCGGGGGGGGGGCGATCGCCCCCTGCCACCCCTGGCGCCGCCCCTTATTTCTGATATCTATGGTGTACATCGAACACGCTACTGATTGATCTGTTTTTTCCCCGAACACCATGAACTTTATGCCACAATTAACCGCTTTATTTGACTGTGTCCTTAGCCTAACGGAACGGGTTTTTTAACAGCAGATTTAATGATTTTTATTACAAATTTTTCCACATCAGTCAGTTTTTTACAGATAACACATTTTCGGGTGATTTCATGCATCGAAATGTTTCATAGTACTACTGTGCCTTAAATGTCAATCAATCATTAATATCGAGTGTTACGCCACCCCTGGCATGAATCAGTGTGTCAAGACGTCGCGGCCTACTGTCCACAAGGTTGATTATGATGTCAATGGACAGAGCATCCCAATCATCGGCCAGAGCCTGGGCTAAATCCTGTAGAGTTTGAGGAACATTGTCTGTCATTGATGGCTCAGCCTAAGGCCATCCCAGGCCATGCTCGATAGGGTTCATATTAGGGGAGCAAGCAGGCCATGGTATCTGCTCCACCCCCTCTTCAAGAAATTATCTCACTACAGCGGTGGTGGATGGGAGGCGTTGTCGTCTTGCAGCCGAATATTGTTTGTATAAACCCTTCTTGCACGTGGCAGGCAGTGATTTTCCAGAATGTCCAGGTACACGATGGCGTCCATGTTTCCATCTGGCACCACCATTGACGTTTTCGTTTTTCCTCCATAATGAACACCGGCCCATACCGTCACTGAGCCGCCACCAACTTGAGCCGATTCCTGACAGTTATCTCGGAGGTTCTCACCACGTACACGATCACCCTTTGTTTTGATGTAGCTACTCTCGTCCAGTAAAGACAGCATGCCGCCAGTGTCGGAGCTGTAATCCTTCTTTGCTTCCAAGCCGCAAAGTTGTACCCACCTCTGTGGTGAACGCTTTGGCGTGGACATTTGGTCATTCGTATTGCTAGGTAACCATCTTGAAGCAACCTTCCCCCCCCCCCCGATAAAGGGGGCAAACGTTGATCCCATAGTGTCTTCTCCACAAACGACGAAGACGGCTCGTTGACATTTTCCGGGCTCTACGGCACAGATTAAGCAGCGTGATCATTTCGTCTTATAGTCAATCGTGGTCGTCCAGAAGATTTTCGTGACCTCAAATGACCCACCTCTCGATGATGTCTGACGATTTTACAGACCGTTACTATACGAATACCAGAGGAAATCAGCGAATCATTTTACTTTCAGTCGGTGCATATTTGAACCCTGGATTTTTAAGTGGAAAGGTCTTAGGCCCGCCCGTTAAAGGACCTGTCTACCATATATTTAAAAAGGACTCTTTAGTAGTAATATTCTCTTGAAGAGCATGGATTTCTCTTTAAAAGCTTTTAATCCCATTCAAATCGACTATAAGTTTTCAAATTATCACTAATTTTAGATTGGCAATTTTCGGCAAATGTCACTCTCAAAACAATACAAAAACAAAGGAAATGTAATGTCACATTTATTTTCTTTTAAGGATTTTCTCCTATTAAATAGCATATATAAAACTGCAATCACTGACGCTATTTCATAAAATTATTGTACTTTACGATACGACAATCAAAACGCATTGCGAGCATATAATTACATAAAACACAAACATTTTGACTTATAACATTGAGTTCTCAAAGTGCGCTTTTTTCACAACTACATCGAATTTTTGGTTAAACGACTGCGATAGAATAATTGCGGTGATGTAACATAATATCATTTGCAGGTTGCGGAAATAATTTATTTATACACACACACAAATGAAAACGGCCCCGTCTACGACCTGTGACCTTACTTTATACTACAACTCAAACTGAGAACGAACTGTTGAATATGAAAAACGTTAGGAATAAAGTTAAAAATTCAAGATAATCGACCATTATTATGAAATGAGGTGACCTTTTACCTCGAACTTATATTTTTTAAAATAAAACCAAGATATGTCCTAAAAGGTAGATATTTATGTTTGGGGAACAGACCCAAATTAAAATAGTTCCCATTTGAATTATTTTAATTTTTAACTGTCGCTTTATCAAAGTCTAACTCTGAGACATACACATCGTGAAAAAGGAAATGAGAATTATTAGTTTCTCCAAACCATTAATTTTACCATTCATTTTGTACAGACAACATAAGTCCACTTACATAACGTCACACTTATGTGGAAAATGATTTTTGTCAAGATTATGCTTATTATCACTGGTAAAAAATATGGAGGACAAAAGGGATGCTCTCTAAAAGAAAGAGTCAACTTTTATCGAAAGGAGTAAATTTGATTTCATTTGAGTGAAATTTTGCCTCCATTTCGAGTAAAAGTTTACTCTTTTTTAGAGAGAATACCCTTTTTACCTCCATATTTTTTACAGTGTAATGAATAACGGGGTTGGTTAGGGGGTCCATATGGACCCTAAACGCACATTCTCCGTAACGTGTGGACGCGAACTTTTCCGCCTGATGTGTAAGAAGAAGATGTGTGATAAAGAGGTAGGACATCAGCAGAAACAACAGTATGTCTCAGCATAAACTGAGTTTAGAGTCCATTGGAGCCTCCTTGATCATTTAAGGGTTAACAAATTGTTAAATTATAAGCATTATTAAAATATCAATTTATGAATATTGCTAACATTACAATCTCAAACTTCCATATACTTTATTTTAACGTTTCATTTTATTGGCAAAGCAACGATGGTAAACAGTAAGAAGGAACTGATGCTCTGTGCTGCGCTGGACTGTATCCTGGGTGATAGACGTCCATTCTTTACAGGAAAATCTATGCAAATGTGATATTAAAAGTATCTAATAAGGTTGCAGTTATTATAAGCCAAAGAGAAAAAACTATTTCATGACATTTGGCAAAAAGGTTCATGCAGTGCTTTTTTAAATAGGACAATGAAAAAAGGATTATGCGATTTTTTTTTTGGTGTTTTGTTTTATTAATAAATAAAAATATTTTATTGAATAGAGCTGTGTGTGGTAAAAGTGACCCACATAACCCATGCGCGCGGGGTGTGCAAACAAACTTATTTTATGGCAATAAACCTTTATGTTAGTAGATATAAATTTGACATTAACAATTACTCTACAGTAAGCCGAAAATTACAGATGGAGGTCAATGGACGTTTTGTGCTACTACAATGATAAGAGGCAACTATGGCCCGGTGGTCACAGGAGTCTATGGGAGACCCCTAGTCCATATCTGAAAAACCACTTTGAAAGGTAAAACAGCATATATATGCATTTTCTTATTTAGTTGGAGACCCATTGAAGGATTTAAAACCAAGTTTCAACAAAATCGGACATTCTATAAAATAATGACACTAACTTTCTTGAGCCCTATTGTACTAAAACAATACGCTTAAATATGGCAAACTGTACCTTTTTAGAAACCTTATGAACAAACGAACAGATTGGTATAATTTTTTTACACACGTAAACACTTTATTGTTTACTACCACCCCTGTTTACCCAATTTTTCCCCCCTTATACACACCAAGAACAACCATTTAAAAAATACACCCATGCTTTTCAGATCCCCCATGAAATTCCTGTTATTGGAAAAACATTGGTGTTTTAAAAATTGTATATGACAAAAAACTAAACCAAAACATTAATTACATTCTCCCCCTGTAACTCTAACGGGTACTTTGGAAATGAGTTGTGTTATGTTAGTTCATCTTAGGCTACGTTGGGGTGCCAAACGATTTTCCATGCAACGTTTTGTTATTCCTATAAGTGAGTTGAAAAGTTCCTTTTAGTAGTACAGTGCATTCCAAGGGTGTTTGAGCAGGTTCATAATACAGAGTGTTCCCGAAAAAAACTCTACCCTAATAGCGCCCCCAATTTCAGGTTTTTTTATTAACTATTAATGCAAAGTAAATGTTTTCACCATGTTTTGAAAGTATACATCATTAGCTTCCGCAAAACCGCAATCCCATTTGATTTGAGGTCCTAAGTCATGGTTTTATGTCCATTTCATAAAGTTTTTTTTTCAGCTTGTAACAACACCGATAGGTATCTATCTCTTGCCCTCAACTTCGAGAGCTTAAACATATGAATTGCGAAGGTTTTTAATTAGCATAATCAGGATAAAATGTTAATAGACCATTTGGTAACAAATCACATCGATATTCTGTTTTAAAAGTTGATAAAACGACTTTGCAAATATCATATTTACTGAGGCGTAAGGGTACGAAAAACATGAAAAACGAACGTATTCTGACACGTACACAGATCTTGACGCATTTTAATTAAAAAAATAGTCACGACGCCTCGTTTGCTGAAACAATGTTTCCATTATTTTTTGTGTCCTTCTAAAATGTTACGGTTGTGGACGCTCTGATTTCAACTCCGTAGCCAAAACTCCGATACGAAGCGCAATCCAACCGTTCCAAGATGCTGGGCGGATACGCAAATACCGGCACACAGTAACATTATTGAATGTCATCTGTGCGATGCTATTCATATTAACATTTGCAGCAAATAACTGAAAGAAAAAACAAGATAGATTAATTGACTAGGGCCAAAATGATATTAATTCACACGGACCACTAGAAATACAAATATAGGGAGCCTATGTATCCAAAATATTTTGTTTTGTAACAAAAAATTTCTTTGCAGGTATTTTTGTATGAAGCAGTGTTTCATCAAGCTTGATTGCCACCAAGATGAGGCGACAGCCAAAAAAAATTGTAACAAAATTGGGCTGATAAAACATGTTTGAAATTATACATTTAGTATTTTATTTTTATTGTATTTTATTCATTTTTTTATCCCTATAAAGGGATAATGCGAGAGAATAAAAAAATTGTGGAAATGCATTTTTAGCTTATAAATCAAAGATAATTATTCCATATAACTAAAGACCCCCAAAAAAGTAACGCAGCATGTCTAAATACTCCCATAGGTTTAAAACCATTGGTCTTTGCACGAAAACATAAAATTATATCAATAGTTCGTTTTCTTCCGCAAATTTTGATACCCTTCTTGCCCCATTGCGATCAATATTGCCAACACAATACCCATTATAAGAAAATCTCTCCCTTTTTAAAAGTTGCAATAAAAGGTATAGCAATATTGATTGCCATTCAGTGAAAGACCGCATTCTTCCCTTTAAGTGTGTGTCACTTAATGCATGGCGTGATGCATGGTTGTGTATTGTAACCTTGTAATAATGTCTTCAGTTGCAACTTTCAAAATGTGACACATTTTCGTAAAATGGACATTGTGTTGGCGATATTGATCACAATGGAGCAAGAAAGGTGTCAAAATTTGCAGAACAAAACAGACTACTGATATCATTTCATGTTTTTGTGCATAGACTAATGGTTTGTAACTTATGGGGGTATTTAGACATGCTGCGTTACTTTTTTGGGGGTCTTTATTTTGCAAATTAAAATGGCAATGTAGGAAAAAAACCCAAATAGTGAAAAATGAAGTATATGAGGAAATTGTGGAAATTTTTCATACCGTCTCCTGCAAAAAAGACATACAGCGATGACGTCTCAAAATATACACTAAACAGCTGATTGTGGTTTACAGAAGTACAGAATAAAGTAAGATCAATAATATTTGTGTTTGGGTCAAACTCTACAGGTCATGGTGCACAATCTACGCTTATAAATCTGGGATATTCACACAGAAAGGCATTTTTGATTTCGGAAATTTGATACGCACGTATAGAAATTACAGAATCAGATTGAAGTACTGCCATGTTTTTAATACACGGATTTCAAGCCAACCACTTGCAGGTTATATTACCACATGCTAGTGACAAATACCAAAATACAAATTTCGATGAATTTTTCAATGTTTTCGCATCAGCAAATCGCTGCTTATCCCTATAGGAAACCGTTTCAGAGCTATCATAGTGTAGTTCTGGAATATGAAATATGACTTATTTTTTTCAATATGCTCTTGCCTCGTAGTGAAACAAACTAATACTTCCATTATTTTAGTGAAATTCGGTGTGTTTTGTCTGACATGGATATACCTAATAACTAAAACAAGTAATCAATGCGTTGTTTGTAGCGTGCAGAGCCTGTGCGGTATTGTTATGTTAATTCAACGATTCCCTCGATTGATCAATCTGACGTATTGAAAGGAGCCGGTCATATCTAACCACGTCTTGCTCAAATTTCCTTTCATACGTCATCGCATGACACTATCAGTGATTTGAAAAATATTTGAAATTTGCAGGAATAGCTTCAAAGTGAAGGATAAGTCTGTAGAATTCTCATAAGTTACCTTTTCCAACTGAAGAATTGACATAAAAGGAAGAAAACGGCAGTGTTCCAAGATGCGATTCCCCATTCAATTACGTGTTGTAGTAAGTGTCCGAACGGACAGTAATGACTAAAATTTCCGATTATGTCCTTATTAGGTTGCTTATGGTCTTATCATTTGCAGGGTATGTTAGGATACCTGTACTTGTTACATACATGCACAAATCTGATTTTTGATGATTTTTTCGATTTTCTGATTTAGCAAATCACTGATAGTGTCTTTAACAGCACATTTTTAAAGATTTTTTTGAAGATTTTTGCACAGTTGTGTTGGTAATTGTCTAGTAAACTGCGAGTGGTAATGCTCAAAAATGCGATTTTGTAATTAGAATCGGGATCCCTGATTGTTAATGTTAAATTTAATGGCGGAGTTGGAAACACAGCATTTAAATGCCAGTTCCTCCAAGATTAATAGTGTCACCTCACGAAAATGATCTCCAAATTGACTTGCCTGAACCGAAGAAAGAACTAATGGCTATGGCTAATACCCCGGCTATTTCATATTGGAAGGACGTTTCCAGCAGCCGTTGAATTGTTATTGGAGATCTCCGATATTAATTATTCTAATTACAAAATTCCTTCTTTTTGCGACACATAGTTTTGAGCTCTACCGGTATTGTTCACTAGTCAATTACCAATGCAACTGTGCAAAAATCTGAAAATACCCTGAACATTGGGGGCGCTCTTCCAAAAATGTGCTGTTATTGCTTTAATATATTCTGTTATGACGTCTCGTAGACGTCTAAGGTCAAACACAAATAAATGAGCCTTGTGCACAAATGATCTAAATTATATATAATAAACAGTTTTAATGATCTTTACTTGATTTGGTTCAAGAATTTGGTATGTCCAAAACAAAATTACATATACACAATTAGTTAAGATTACTTATGGTTTACTAGTGTCCTGTGTTGAAGCGTTGCAGTTCATTATGATATTCCTCACCGCGAAGACTCCAAAATGACAGCCCACACGTTCATACAAAACTCCTCAGGGATTATATTCTCAGGGAATTTCTCAGTCCTGAAGGATAATCTGTCCAGCAGTTTCAAGACGACAAGGTTAAATTAATGTCCCTCGACGAACATAATCCACAGTATATCATCCCAGATAATCACCACGATTTCTATCTGTCCACAATTTTGGAATCCTATTTTGATTCCAGCACTTTCCGCTTCAAAGACACAGTAGAATAAGTACAGCAACTCTGGCTCACATGGAAATTATATATCCTGGCACTAGGTACTTGATGGTTCTGCTCCTTAATGCAGCAGTAAACTGCTATCTCCTAGCTACTTGTTTATACTATTTGATGCTGCAGAGAGTCCTTCCAGTGATTATTTAACTACTCACAGATAGATTCCCCTTTCTAACAATAATTCATTACATCATCCTCATGCAGAAACATGACCTTGAACCATCAATCAGATTCACAATCTAATTACATCCTTCAGTATATGTAACTCTATGGGGAATTCCCAGATCTTGCCATGTCGTGATCTTTTAAAGCATAAACCAAGCTGACTCAGTTACTAAGTTAACATCTTGGGGAATCCCCCATTCCCCCTATTGTTCATCTAACAGTGCAGCTGCATAAACAACTCAGGAATCCTTTTCTCTCTTTATATTAAACAAATACTATTTTTCCCGTGAAAAATCTTTTCCTCAAATAAATTGAGAAAATAATATTTTTATCAAATTTCTGGAGGCTAATATAACAATAGGAACAAGGAATCGTTTATGGGTGTGACTTTTTGCAGCAACGGTTTTCGCACCGTTATGACAGAATAATGACCGTATCATACACAAAACACCATAGAATGGTATATATATATGGCTATTTGCATACACCTTTGAGCTTCTTACCATGTCTCTGATTGGCTACTTACATTATATAACGGCTATGAATGACCAATCAAGTCATCCAGTGGTGCACATGGGGTTAATAGGGAGTTTTCCGAAGAACTAGCAAGCGTCTAATCCAACGCTATTCCTTACTCATGGGTCAAGGAAATCTTGTCACAGAGAGTGATTTTTTGAATAGAAAGGCGTAGGATAAAATAGGCGTTTCGGGCTAGACGTTTATGTTTCTTCGCAACCTCCAAAGTTAGTGATCACGAACTTTTCGGAACTAAACTGCGTCTGCATTGTGTGAACTCCAGCAAAGTTGCCATATGAACGACATTAGCTGATCATTTTTGTGGATTTATTATTAGAACTCAAACTGAACCTCAGGCTCATTTACCCATCGTGCCTATCGTGTCATGCCAAATGATGCATGTTGCTAAATTAGTGGTTTTATTGCCTCCAAAATACAGTTTAATTTATTTTAATAATGTAATCTCTCGTCATCGAAATTAATAAAACGTCACTTGCATGTCTGTTGCTGATTTAAAAATAACGCAGGGGTTTAGTCTGAACAAAGGCGAACGGATGAAGTGCTTAGAGGCCATATCATAAGGCTCTATAAGGTTACAGCCCCAAGCATTAGCAATGATTTATTTCACCTTTGAGCAAGATTAAGTCATAAATTAGCACATAAAAATATTATAAATTAGTCTAAGTAATATGATATTAAAATAAACCTGGTTTGAGTGCATATCTATGTGTGCAAAACAAATAGAATAAAACCGAAAAGCGGATAAACCTTAGAACCTTAGTGATTCATTAGAAAGGTTTATAAGGCTCTGGAATTACCTCAAGTCCAGGAGATCGACTAGCCTATTGCTTTTCTGACTATAGATGACGCCCTACTGCATGACAGGCAGGGAGAAAGTGCTGGTATCCATATTAACAGTGGAGATCTGTTCAGTAGGTTCAGGACTTATGATGTAATGGGCTAATTTAGTAACTACTCATATGACTGCGCTAGATCCTTCTAGAATTGTTGGAGAGGATATATAAAGCCCTGTGAGAGAAGATGAGTCAGAGTACTACACCATCTTACTCCAAGTTATTAAGAGTGTTTCTTAACATCTTGCTCCAAGTAATTAGCAGAGTTTCCAGGTTGACAGTTGATAGTAATCCACAGTCCTAGTACTAACTCCCATATAGTGGACCCCCAATTTTGTCATAGTAGGCTCAGCTCCGCAGTTTCGTCCGATTGTGTAGCCGGGTTCGGTTTTGCTATTTCACGTGGCCTCTGAGTGTATCCCGGAGAAACAAGTCTACAGTCCCTTATTGGACTTAATATTTAGTCGACCTCCGATCTTCGGGAGTCATTAGGAGCTGGTTTTTTCTTCAGTAAGGACAAGTCGTCCGTTGCCCGTCCCACTAGTGGAAATAGTTAAGTTTTGCGCTTGAATATTCGCCAGTACTCTTTTGCAATTTCGGCATCTTAATTGTAGTCTCGCTGCAGCCCGCGTCAGCGGCACACACCAGGTATAAGTTTAGTAGTTCATACATTAACAACTTTATTATTAAGCTCACTATTGATTATTGATACCTAATCGATGTTTGAATGGATTGATTTTAAAACACACAATTAAAATAAATACTTGTTTTTAAATTTGTAATCAAGTTCACAGTGTATTGTCTATTCTTCATGAGTTTGAATCCGTAGTTTTGAGGTGGTTTTGGCCTTGGTCAAGGTGACCGTACCAATATAAATCTCTGCTATTATTATATTATTATTAAGTCAACCTCATTCCTACCTTAGGATTCCACCTTCCCTTTTTTACGTCAATGAAGCTATCTCATTGCAGTTTGAATTTGGAGTGTTTTCGTCCATTGGCCAATGGTAGGCGCTCCTTGCGTTTGAACGGCTGTGACGGTGACGGCGGCGAGAGTCCTTGAAAGCCATTGGTTCTTATTGGCGGTTGATGGATGCCCAAGAGGATGCTCATTGAGGTCTCGCTTGGCATGCGGAGGTCGTTATCCGAGGAACAGGGAAGCGTAATACTTGAGGCCGTCTTTGAGAGTCTGATATTGATCCACCTTCATGCCCAAACTCGCAACTGTAAAATGTAGGCATACAAGGTGTCGAGAAATTGGGACCATTTTGTAAATATGAAAGAATGGTGTTTTGATTAAAAGTTTTCACTATTCATAAAAGACATAAAGAACAGATACTTTGTAAATGAGAACTTTTCTCAGATGTGAAAAAAGAGTTTTGTTCAAGTTGTTAGTGATTAAGCAAAAGTCGTGTTTCCTGACTTTAACCGGGATCTAACTGTGTTTGAGCATACTGACCTTAGAGTTTAATAAAAGTACAAAACCATGTAAAATGTGGCCAGATGAACGCATATTAACCTCATAAAATCTGTTTTATGCATCTTTGTTGTAAACTGGCTATCAGATCACAGTATGAAATGGATTTAAAAAGACTTGCTGCCCAGGGACGCTGTCTCGGATCTTTGTTTCAATTTGTTGCTTTGAGATAAAGGCACTGAAAACGTTTTCAAAATTTTGTAGCCCTGGTGTCCTTACCTTATAGGGAACACCTACAACTGCTACTAAGTTTGGGTCCCTGGGTTGACATGTTGAGTAAATAAGACTAAGTAAGACAGTTACAGTTTGAAATGGTCATTACATCCTATTTGACAGGGCTTAAGTTTTGGGACTCAGACCAAATCAGACGCTTAAATAATCCAAATGGCTTGATGTAATTGTTAGACCATCTTTTTTTTTATTTATTGGAAGAATTAATGGACCATGGGATGGCAAGATTGATGTTTTGCTTCAGCCGAAGAAAAATCTGCTATGAACGTGAAACCTACCATTTAACAGGTGGTCAATGGAGCTAACTATGCTTTTGCCTTTTTCTAATGCACAACATTAGATACGTATAATTTGAAAGGAAAACATTTGAAGATCCAGTGAAATTTGATTAATTAATTGGACCATATGTTCGGGCGCAGTGAACCATTGACCACCAACCGTTACGCAGAGTGTTTGTTTTTGAAATAAAATTAAAGTGACAGACTTACAATCGGTAATTTTTTCTCTATATATATGCTCATATGCATGTATTTTAAGACATCAAGAAAGCAATTTACTCTTTTATTTATTCTTAAATAATGCAATATAAGTAAATATATAGAGATGCAAAGTGTTTGCTGATAGCGACACTTTTCATTCCTGTGTATCTCCGCGTTATCACTCTACAAACCTATGGAAAATGTGAGTCGTAGTACGTCCTCGACTACAAATACAAGACTTTCACAAGACATTAACAACAATCAATTTCCTTTCGTAGAAGCTAGCCCGATTACCATTGCTGGGTTGATCCACTCATCCAGGTCCTTGGTGTCTGAGTCCGAGCCCAGACTGAGTCATTTTGTCCGATCCGAGTAAATTTTGACCCCATTCCAATTTGTGTATGCCATGTATAGGCATCCATTAAAACACCTCGATTGAGAAACCGACAATTTCTGTCAATGACGGTGTGAAAGTAGATAGAGTCCGGGCGGGGGCCACTTCCTGGGGCTCCATAGACGATAACGGAATAACGCGTGACAACTAATGTTGCGTAAAACGTCAACTGATTCGATTGTCCTATTGTCCCATGGTTCCCGGGCTATGAGTACGCCGACTATAATTTACTTCTATAACGGGACGATGAGGCGGCGCACCATCTTAAAAATGCCACACACGTCTGATGAACTGTTCTGATGACGTGTAGTAATCCCACTCTCTCCTTAACTTGAAATCAACATCTTGATTCATAATGGAACAATGGAAGCACCGTATGCGCGAGAGATGCGTGTTCGGAAGAGTGCTCGGAAAACTCACGCTAAAAACACTGGCCATTACGAATTAGTTTAGCGGACAATATATTGTAAATGCCGCCATATTGTGCTTTTTTGTTTAATTAATGCCTTTGTTTAACAATTCTTACCTTTTTGTCATATTTTCCTATGAACGTACCGTATGATAACGGGTCCCATTTCGAAATATGCCCAAATACAACAAAATTGAAAATTTGGTATATACCCTCCTTCAAAGGAACACCGTAAACCTACGGGCATTCTCGCGCGTACCACAGTTACGTAGAATTAGAAAACAAAAAAAGTACTTTGAGGAATGTGCAATGGTACGATCTAAATTTCGCCTTTTGCTCATATTCCTGAGAGGTACAGACAACTCGCTGTATCTGTATCTGGTTCTGTCGGTAGGGTAGACTATATCTACATTCAATTCACCAACTTCGCCGCACACATGAATGAGATAGCGGTTGAAAACTTTGGTTGCAAGTGTTTTGCTGAAGCTGACTATTGACGGTGGCAGATGTGTAATTCTTTAGGTCGTTTTGTTCATTCAGATACTGTCTGGTTGAAGAAGGATAATCTATGGAAGTTCAGTGATTGTTATGTTCTTTGTACTTGTAACAATAACATATTAGTGACGCTGCTATATTTCCTGAAGTCCCCACTGCAAAAACGGGCTGCTCGCCCTCTGCTATTTCGATGCTTCATCTGAATTCCAATACATCTTGTATGTGCAAACCTTCACACAAAAAAATATTATTGTTTTTTTTATGGTAGTATTGATGTGCATATTCCAAGACATTTTCTTGTCGATAGCAATACCAAAATAACGATGGGACTCGACCATCTGAAGTACTTGACCACAAAAGGTGAATGAATGTGATGGTGGGTCTTGAAGGATATTTGCATTATGCAGCACTTTCCTGGGTTAAAGTGCATCATCAGCACATCCGGCCACACGCGAAGTCTATTCAAATCTTCGTTGTACACCAAGAAATCGTCAGCGAACAGTCTCACAGAACTGACAATTATTTTGGGTTAGGTCTTTATGTAGAGTAGAACTAATAGTGGTCCCAACACTGTACCTCGGGGGACGCCAGAAAGAACTGTCCTGTTTGATTTTTTCTCCTTCACAGACTACTTGCTTTAGTTCCGAGTTTAAAAAAAATCTTATCCAGGCTTGTAGAGGATTCCTAATACCAATATGTGAATAGCCTCGCACCTTGTCAATTGCCTTGGCTTGTTATATAACCGTTGTGTTTGCTGCGAATTAATCTTCTATGTTTCCTTTTAAGCCATGGTAAGTCATGTCTGGTAGAACTCAACTTAGATGGAACTCATCTGTCCTCTGATGGGATTTTCATTTCTTTTTCAAGCTAATCGCAGAGCCTTTAACACTTAAGTGTTAAAAATGTTTTTCCATTTCACTAAAGCATTGCTGAAGTTTATACACATCAATATCAATACACTATAATGTGTGAAGAAAACTTTCCTTTTGATTAGTTTCTAGGTTTAATGTAGAGGTCAATATTGACAATGCTATGGTCACTCAGTCCTGGTTCCACCACAACTTTCCTAACAATGGGTTTTTTTTGTGAAACCAAATCAAGGATGTAGGCTTGTCAACGATTTCATCAACACCAAAAGAAGATTTCGCTGAATTCCCACAATTCAATGCGCGCTAGCAACGAAAATGCACAACCTGCAGTATAGCAACAGTGTATGGCGCAAGTTTTGAATCAAAATAACTTTTTATTACACCGGTAATAGAAGTAAATGAGTCTGAAAAGCGTTGGGGACATACATGTATTTAAAAAAACTGCGTCAGAATACTCCTATTGCCTGTCTAAAATATCTCTGAATAAGAGTCAAGAAAACATTTTTTTTGCGGGGGACGTGTACACTGAAATAAGGCTGTCCCGGATGTAATTGCTACTCAATAGTTCTATGTGCGAATCAAATAGCTTTATGGGAACTCTGCAAAATCTTCTCTTATCAAGACCATTCATTTAGTAATCTGTCAGCCATTTGTCTACATCAGAGTTGATGGTGGGGGTGAATCACTGGTTTCCAGTTTTGATGTTTGACCGATTAAAATCCACCACATATAATGATGTCATTGTTATGCATCTTGCAGTCAATTTCACTTAACAACTGTTGTAAATGATGACACTTTTTCTGATTATTGTCTCGATTCAAACATTACCGAAAGAGTGGGAGCTTTGGCCATTCATTCAATTTGGTGCCAAAGCATTTCACCATTGGATGACAGACAGGTCTTTACGGTCCATTACAATGATATCTTTTTCCATGCAAAAAGTACCCCTCCATGGTTATCTGTTTCTTTATCCCACCTAAAAACTGAGTAATTCTCAGGAAATTTTCCGAGCTATGAATGTTAGGATTGGGCCAAGTCGGTGCCCTGTATTTGTGTCCGGTTGGTGATGGTAGATTAATCGTTCAAATGCTCCGGTTTTGTTTTTGATATTCTGGAAATTTATCAACAAAATTTTCAGGGAATCAATTTGATTAATTTTTGAGTTCCTAGTAGATTTCTTTTGTTGTCCCGTCTCCACCTGGTCAGCCTGCGGAATTGAATTACTAGTGTCCACCTGTTGTTCACCTGCAGTTTCAAAGGAAGAGCATATCCATTAAAAAGACTGCGTAAGCAGCGTTTTGTAATTCCAAAAAAAAAATCTCAACATGAGCTAGAGGAGGTGTAAGCGATCTTCCTACAGCATCCGTAACACGTTATACGCTAGCGTGAATTTATTAACGCTTGATGTTAGGTCAGAATAGCAATTTTCTCTTAGTTTTAGCAAACTATCTAGCCAATGTCTTCTGTGTGTACGAATTTTGTAGTTCCCAACCCTAAATTAGTCTATACTTGACGACTATCGGTGAGTTTAATATTTGCTGATATTATGATGTCATCGTCACGTTAACTGGAGGGTGTTGCCATAAACATTAGTGGCAATATGAGACCCATAGTAATTTGTACCACATTTGTTACCATCAGGCGTATCACCAACCCCTAACAAACAAACACCTACTAGACGAGGCTTGAATGGCATATATATCATTGACAAATACTACTGCAACTTACATTGGTCGCAAGCTGCGCCTTCATATCCAACAGTACACACACAGCCATACGCATTGATGTTATCCACACAGGTCCCATCATTCTCACAAGGGTTGGACATACATTCGTCAATCTCTGAAATACAGATCAGATGCGTTGACTGCTTTTAGGCCCACTTAACTTTCATAATTTTCCTAAGACTGACGCAATAATTATTACACAACTGTTTGTACTGAGTACCATTTCTTCCTTTTATTTGCCAGCAATAACAATTAAACATTAAAAAATTGCACATAATATTAAAAACATTAATTTAAAGCAAGTATCAACTATCAAAAATGAGGGGTACCATGGCTGTGTTGAATGATGACATATATCCATCCTCTTCCATTGCAAAAAGGACATAAGAAAAGACAAACAATGAGTGCCCTTGCAGGGAACGACCACACATGCATGAAGGTTACTCTCAAAATGGCTAACCTATTGGCACTCATAAACAAAACAAAGGGACAAAATGCAGGAGCGTTGACGTCTTCACCACACAGCCAGGACACTCCATATAAAATATTTAGAACATATCTTAAGACATACTATTGCACTTACAAGGAACCACATCATTTTACATTTGGACCCGCCAACTGGAACTAGTAAGGTGGTGTTTTAACACTATGTAAAAAAACAAGGAAGGCTAACTAAAACTTTGTCCTGAATATCTAATGGAAGTTGCCAAATAAACTGGAATCTTGAAAACATGTAACTTCAAACTCAGCCTAGCATTAGTTATGATGAAATTTAAGAGTGTCCTCCATGGAGTGCATTAATGGATATATAACTAAAAGGATCGACATCATACACACCCTACAGACACTTAATAGTAGCGATAGCAATATTTGCAAGAGAACTGAGGCCCCAACTTTTCAAGACGATTATCTAATGTAGTTCCCTCGGTTGCGGAATTGCAAGAACGGTCAATCCTCTTTGAATTTTTTTTCAATATCCCTGATATGGCCTGCTTGATATGGCATCCATGCAGGATAGCCATATTCTAAAATAGGACGACAAATAGATTATATAATTAACTAAAACATCGGCGTTATTACAACTAACAAAGACGCCTAATAAACCCGAGAAGATTCTATGTTCATGTAATGTATTTACCTGGTCCCCCCATTTCAAATTGAAAAAGATAATACCCAAATATTTGAATGATTGCACAACACCCAAGGAGGTTTTTTAATTTTGTAGGGGGAGAGGGTGAACCATTAGACTCCTCAGCACCCCTCTTCCTGCTCAGTCTCATAGCTTTACATTTATCTTATGGAGAGAATTTGTTAATTTGACACCAAGATAAAATATTATTAGATCAGACTGCATGAAGCCATGGTCGTCTTTTGATCTGTAGTCCCCTAAAGGTGGTGTCATCATCATATTGTGAAGAAAAAACTAACATCATTAGCAAATCGGAAACCAAAACAATAAGGGGCCTAAACAGACCCTGAGGAACCCTGATTGAACAGGAATCCAACCAAATTAAGTCCCCCCCTAAACTGACTCTTTGGAACGATTAGTAAAAAATATACATATTATAAAAGCCATAGATTATACATTCCGTGTGCACGAGGTCCAGTATTCGCCACTGTTATGTTTGTCAGGTACTCAAATCAATAAATACTGCTTTTGCATTTGATGTTTGACTAAAAAGAATTCAACATTGGCATGAATTTATAATGGTTCTGCCGGTACTTCTAGCAGAGGGGAAGATTTGTTTAACTAAATTTACACGGAATGAAGATAGTGGCATATTCCCGAGCAAAGTTATAGCCCAACTCTGAGGAAAATACCGGTAAAAATTAACCAAAAACTAATGGACGCCATTTGATAATATTGCAAGCCATATTTGAGTTTTTAATTGGAAATTGAAAATTGTCACTTAAAGTTCATTGTTTAACTTAAATCGGAAAAAATCCAAGAACAAGGTACTTTTAAACCACTCGAAAACTTAAACTGATTTTTCATGTATGGGCATGCTAAATGAAGAGGAATTTAATGTACTTTGCCTCATCATGTTTTTGATTAAAACGATACAGAAATCCAACATTGAATATTCATGTATAATAATCAAAATAAAAGAAATTTGGTCACATTTCAAACAGCCTGAAGTTATTATACCTATGTAATATTGTCAAAAAGAGGACGTGCCGGAATAAAGGCATTAAAGTAAGACTTTTCAAGAATATTACGTAATTTGTATCATTATTTTCTTTCTGAATAATACTATTACAAAGAAGTATAGATGAAAAGTTTAGAATGTTTTTATAGAAAACTTTGCTGTTTTCATATTTGGATAGTCAAATTCCAGCAAGGGATATTCATAACACATTCTTCAGCAAAAAGATAGAAACCATGTAAAACATACCTGTTTCACAATCACTACCTTCATACCCTCCAGCACATGTCCAATTGTACCAAATCTATGTCATCTTTAACAGTGGCCTCCATTTGACACGATTGGAGTCACACTCCATTGATATCTGAAAAATTGTCAAAATAAATCGATTCAAAATGTATGCTAGATCATTCTCACGCATGTACTTAAGTCTTCTAAAACACCCGTTTTAAGGCCACAGTCTATTATATAATAGCAATGTTAATAATTGTTAAATCACATGCTAGAAAATAACGTACCTATTTCACAATCTGCGCCTTCGTAACCACCAGGACCAGGTACACGCATAGCATTTTGCCATCCTGACACGTCCCTCCATGTGACAAGGATTGAATCCACATTCATCGATATATGAAATGTGATTGTTTTAACTTAGTTCTTTTAAAAAACCACACCTATCAAACTACAACTATACTATTCACCAACCACGTCGCCGCCACGACGCTACCGCCGCCAACACCGCTTCGCTTACAAACAACCACTTTGTAACTGTTCAATCTTAGTCATATCAGGCAAATATTATAATGCAAAAGCATGAACAGTTAATACGCACTTGTCATGCTATCCATTCACATATGTAGAGTTTTTCTATAGATAAAAAAAATAAGAGTAGGCTTCATTCGGTAGGAATTTTAGCATGGTCAAAGGACTTACTTATTTCACATCGACACCCAGAAACCATGGGCAGGCGCAACTGTAAGCCTTGATGTCATCCTGACATGTCCCTCCATTCTGGCAAGGATTAGAGTGGCATTCCTCAATATCTGCAAATTGTCATCAACAATAAAGTGGTAGTAGTAAGAAGAAGAATAACATGTTCAACATTAAAAATCAAAGAACCGTAGCTTTCTAAAAACATCTCTTGAGTGTGTTGTGTGTAATAATACTTGATATACAACTATTTATGGCTAGGTAAGGCAGCCATATTGCTTCTTTGCGAAGAATTCGCACAATTGACTTTTTAAAATAGGATTTCAACCTATCTCACACATTGCACCTTCATATCCATCCACACCCAGCATATATACGCCTAATGTCATCTTCACAAGATCCTCCGTTTGACAGGGATTTGACAGGCATTCATCGATATCTGTAATGCAATTGAATATATCGCGCCGATTTAACGTTTTAGTTTTTATCATCATTAAAAATACATTCTTACCAAACTCAACTTGTCAACAGAAAGCTCTACTAGAATTGCTGTTTAACTTGGAGCCATGTATTTACGAAGTATCCATTATAAATAAAACAACAACTTGAGTGGAGAATCTTGGAATCAGTATTACAATATTTTTGTCGACGAATTATGCATTATGCACAAAAGGTTAAAATGATTTGAACTGTTACGTTTTCATCTGTGTGAAGTTTTGTAAAAGTATGTGTGATAAAAGAAAGAAGATATCTTAAGTTCAACATATTTTGCAATTCGCAGGATGATGCGGCAATTCGTAGCAAACTTCCACGTAAGGAATGGGTCACCTTGACCAGGATTCGCACAGGATCGGTCGATTTCAATAACAATATGCACGTCCTGCGACCATCTCCGGGCTTCCAATCTGGCTCCCATCACAGCCTGTGGATCACATTCTCCGAGTGCCCTACCTTTCGTCCACCGTTGGATATACTTCTCAAACCCCCACCAATCACAGGAGTTGGCTACACCAACTTCCAATATTTAGCGGCTGTAATACAGAAGAAGATTCGTGCAGCGTTTTGGGCGGGGGTATCCTGCGGGCTACCCTCTCGATTCGCTTGGGTTTTGACTACTTTTCAAATAGCAGAGTTGCAGAAAATATTCTTGCCGATTATATCCTCTAAAATCTACATGTGTGATAGTTATGAAATATTGTGCAATTTACGTCCATATGGATATGTACTCAATAAGATCGGCCCAGCGAAACTAGAAACGTACATTTACAAAAAGATATTAGTGTTCAAAAAGTAGAAATACAGGTCAATATCAGCGAATGTTCCTGAGAACTTTTACAGTTTTGCTGTAACAGCGGTCTTTAAAATCGTTTGAGTTATTGAATGACCGTATGCTTGAAAAAAATAAACGTTGGGCCCACATGGTAGCAAGTCATGGGCGCGCGATGCTCAAAATACCAAATAAAAATTCCTTTAAAAAGGAAAGGGCGGGTCAAGAGGAAATATCCATGTAATTGGTATGTGAAGGTATTAGTAAGATGATACATTGCTTTATTTTGTCATGCTTGAGCCATGTGAGTGCATTGACTGAACGGATCTGATGAAATGTTTGGGCACACATGTAGCAATTCGTGGGCGATAATCACTAATATATAATAAAAAAATCCTTTTTAAAAGGGAAAGGCAGGGTCAAGAGGAAAATTCCATTGTATTGGTATGTTAAGGTATAAGTAGAGGATATATGCTTTATTTTGTGCATGCTTGAGTCACGGTTCAGATGATTTATAAAAAATTATTCTTCTTTAAAATAATTATTAATTTATTTTAGGTCAAATCAAGGGGGGAACTATGTGTGGATTCACGGACCTTCGCCCATTTAAGAATTTTTATTTTGATGTTTTGAATAAAAACTTTTCAAAATCTTTCACATCCAAAGGTTGATTGTTTATTGCTTTTATGTAAGTGAGGCCTAGCGGAAACATTAGTTTTAGGTAGGATTTTTAATTGGATCAGCAACCTTTAATAATAAGGTTCTTACAGTTTTGGGAAACAGAATGCGGATTTTTTTGATTGGATTAGCCACCTTTATTTAAGTTTTGCGGTTTTATACGGCATTTTTACGCACATTAACACACTCTAGATGACTTTGGATTTTTTTTCCGGAATGCTTTTCTAGTCTGCTGGTGAGTCTGCGTGGGCACCTTGTGGTGGATAAGTATAGCGTTGGATTGTTTTCTTCCCGAATAAGTGTATTGTTGTAATTTGTGATTGTCGCAATTTTTTTCCTTTAAATCGTGAATGTAATAGAGGGAAGGAATCCCCTATTCACTCTGTGTTAAATTTTTACGTTCATGTATAATTCGGCTAAGTGTGTGTCCAAAAAATCACATAAGTCAACTTGCAAAAAACCCACAAATGTCCATCTTACTAATCACTATTCCCATACTTTTACATGGCATTTTCGCCTTGACAACGCCCTTTCCATGTTTAAGGATTTTTCATTATTTCCTCTGCGACTTAATACCCTGTGGCTGTGTTGACAGGTTTGAATCGTGTCGCAGCACGGCGTACCTTCCTGACCTGAGAGAGTATACTTAAGTATACTTGTATAACTGTATATTCTAGTCAGGTACCCACCAGCGTTACACAAAACCTGAAACCTAACCGGCTGGCCATTTACTCCAACTTGAAGATGGCCTACTATTGATGGCCTGATACCAGTGCTAAAATTATGATATTTTAGCTACTGCTACCAGAGAGAAAGGCCTTCCAATGAAGAAGAAGGTTCATCTCATTCCACACAGTGCATCAGTGTCGTGCGCTAGGAACCAGTTGAAGAAAACCTCTGACGCAAATTGCACCCGGTCTTCTGAGACTCTAATGCCCGAGTTAAAGTAGTTTTTGATGATTCATATGCAAATGAGCTTGAAGAATATCTCAAGACTAAAACCAATAATCTTGAACATGATTTTATCCAGGAAACATGATTATATCCAGGAGGCAAAGTGAAGCATGGCAAGTCTTGAGGGAACTTACCAGTAAAAATCATCACCCATAATTAAGATCAAAGGTGCAAATCCTAAAGAACGCCTTGAAACATGGTATAATCACTTCTTTAAGTACTTACTAGCCTGTATACTTTATTCGCTTTTCTACAGGCCGTATCAATAAAAACGCAACAAAAGTTCTCCCCAATTGTTGTGGTAATTGTGTACAATTACATCAAAATAATTAATGCCATCTTAAAGCCACCTATCTTCTCTTTCCAACGAGAGGTAATTTGTTCATGTGCGGTCATGGATAACCGAGTAATCATTGTTTTTGCACAATGGGACAAAGTGAGCTTGGGACCAAGTTTCAAGTAATGCTAACACAAATCCTATTCAATTTTCCCTCTCTTCTCACTTCAGTCATGCAAGTGAATGGGATTTGTAGTGAAACTTGGTCCCAGCTGACTTTGTGCCATTGTGCACAAAACAATGATTAATCGGTTATCCATGACCGCACATGAATAAATTACTTATCATTGGAAAGAGGGGATTTGTGGCTTTAAGATGGCACTAGTTAATTTTAGTATTATTTTTACACAATTACCACAAAAATTAGGAAGAAGTTTTGTTGCGATTTTATTGATACGTACTGTATAACTCAAAAGTTTATGATCAGGTATCGATAGGTACCAGCCCCTTTACCAAGGACGAATTCCAAAATGTTGTCAAAAAGTAGTTCAAAACACCTGGACCTGACAACATCCAGGCCTTCATATGGAAGCATGAGATGCATGAACAACCCTTGAGTTTTTTCAACACTATCGTGCGCTGGCCATCTCCAGGGAAAGATTAATAAATATACTCGATACAGATTGTAACGAATAGTAATATTGTTTTTACACATACTTATCAATTTACACTTGTTTACATCTAGCTTGGTGTAGATTATTCATCCAGTCAATTCCAAATAAAAAGAGAGTAATGTGATATCATTATGATCAGTCAGTTTCCAGATTAAGTCGAATGGTATTGAACTCAACCTAGCAAATTGCAAACAAGTGAGTTCCAATACCAAATTTTATTACTTTCTTAACACTTATTTACACTTAGAGAAGCTAAGATTTGCTTATTGACTCACTTATTTCACAATTGGTGCCTTCATATCCTGCAAGACAGGAACAGGTGTATGCGAAGAGCTCATCAATACAGGCGCCTCCATTTTGACATGGATCTGAGTGGCATTCATCAACATCTAAATTGTGAGTGACAAGGTTTATATTCTTGCGTTAATTGCCGGTGAGGAAAGGATTTCGAGATTAATAATTACGAGTTTTGTATTTACATCTTTATCTTTACATACGTTTTTAGGAAGGCAGATTCCAGTGGCGTACCGAGGCAGACGATTCAGAAGGGGCAAAATATCCAAGTCGTCCCGCCAGAGGGCGAAAAAATCAACTCGTCCCGGTGAATTACTCTAATTAAGTCTGAATGTTACGAAATGCGCGCGTACAGCGCGCGAAAATCACAAAATTTACTTAAATTTTGCCCAAATTTATGCTGAAATTGGTCAAAATTGCCCGAAAAAGAGGGGTGAAAATGCATATTTGGTCCAATCGTTCCGCTTTTTCGAGCCAGAGGGGGCAACTCCTCCCCATCCCCCGGTCGGTACGCCACTGGCAGATTCGTGTGCGCACCTTTGTATGGACATCCCAACAGATACTTCAGTTTTTCTGTATTCCACACTGACCGTTCAGCCAACGAGCCTGGAAGATCCGCGAACCAATACCTTTCCGAGACATAAGAGTACCCACATGACCTTTGCTTCTCCGGCTTAGCAAGAAGCTTGGTACATTGACAGCGTACACTCTGGTCCAAAGGCAATGCCCACCTCAAATGTTTTGTGCGGTCAATCTGTTTATCAATGAAGCATGTGTGCTCTCCCACTGCAAAGGTTACTACGGCTGCAGGAAAATATTAAAATTACGTTAAGGGAACAGTAACCAACGTAATCAGTTATTATGTTCTCCTCTAGGCGGCAATGGATAGCGATGAATCTTGAACTAAAAGGTTCAAAAGATAATGGTGCACGGTTTGGAATTGATAAATGAATAAAATGGTATTTAAGCCAGGAAATGCAAGATAAATATCTGTAAACAAAACGCCTCTTTCATGATCAAAAGTTCAATTGGCATGACTATTTTTTTTATTGCATAACTAATTTTTATTTGTCAAATTAATCTTTTCAGTGTATATTAAATATCATAAACAAAACAATATCATATTACACTTCGCCATAGACCATTGTAGTAACAGCGGGAGCGCGACTTATCACCTCTTATGACACAATTAACCTATGCCCAGTTTTATTTTATGGAAGCTGGATTTGATATTTGTTACAATAATAACAATGGCTCATAACCTGAGGTAATGAGCAAATTCATAGGAAATGCATCCGTAAATGTGTTTTTTCTCAGGCTCGTTCTTTCACATTTACCGAGACCCCATGTGTCGGTGTCTCCAGGCAAACAACTTTTGAGATAATTGTAAAAACTCTTGAAACATCCACCAGCAAACCTTCCACAGAGACACACTTCATCACTACTTCGTAATACAATGTTTTGATGTGTGTCATCAAAGATGGACATGGTATGGATGACTCATAGATACTCCTTATTAACCCCGTTTTTAAACTCAACATAATATCTAAAGTGCTCTTATATGGGTAAAGGTGATATTTCCGGAACTTATAAAATTTCGCCTTGTAACCAATTTCTCACTTGGTACATTTTGTAACCTTGTATTCTCGATAACGTACATTTTATTTAATTGACCTGCTGTGATTAACCACTAGACAGCGCCTCCCCCCCCTGTATGCTTACTCAGCTTAGAAACGTTACAATCACGCGTCATTGGCGTCTTGGTTTGCCCTCCTTGGTAGTAACACCTCATATAATGCCCGATAGTAGTATTTTGTAGTATTTTCAAATACAGCCGGTCATATTTGTAGTTTAAATTCCTCAACGGTCACTTGCTACTAGTAGTGAGAAATTAGTATCCAGATTTTTATAAATGCCAAATAGTCTTTAAATATGCGTGAAAAGAACCCCCCCCCACGCACCCTTAATGACATAAGTTGTTCAGGGCAATGTTCAAAAACGTCACCCATGATCCAAGGTTCATATATATATATAGATTTATCTATTAATATCTATTATATATATATAGATTATATATATAATATTCTATTAATATATATATATATATCTACTATATATATATATATAGTATATCCGTATCTACATTATTAATGTATACGGTTACTATGTATTATGGTTAAGTGGTTTTATACCATGTCTGCATTTGCTAATGTTTGACCTGAGGTAATTAATGATGGCATGGGAATTATAGAATATTGGCAAACTGGCAACCATGTTCGCGTCCCTAGGTTACCACCATCTGAAATAAATGGTAACTTTTTTTAATTTGCTGTATGCATCCATTACGCTCATCTGTTTTTTATCTGATTAAAAATAAACTTGCCCTTTTGAGCGAGATAGAGAGAGAGAAGATGTATTTTTACTAAATGGGTTCCCATTAATTATTCCTTTTATCTTTCAATTTTTTAAATATATGATTACCTTAATAAGATGATTTTATTTATTCCTCGTGGTCATGGCATCAAAGTGGTCAAGTCACCATTAAATATCACTGGAATCTAGAGGCTTTCACCTTTATTCAATAATACGCTTACGGTAAATGTATTTTTTTTTAATTAACACCGAGGTTTATATCTATTTTGTTTTCTTATTGAAAAAAAAAATAAAGATCCGCACAATCAATAATTGGTAGTAGCAGTGAATAATGATCGCTATAATAAAGTTATTAAAAGTCCTAAGTATTCGTAGTAGTAATTCGTAGTAGTAGTGAGAAGTCTTCTAGTATTCGTAATTTCGTAGATAGCAATTCGTAGTATTCGTAGTATTCGTAGTATTCGTAGTAGTAGTATTAATTAGTAATAGTATTCGTAGTAGTATTCGTAGTAGTAGTATTCGTATTCGTATATGAGTACAGCATCAGCAGCAGTAGTAGTAGTAGAAGTAGTAGAGTGTGAGTAAAAAAGAAAATTGGCCGTGATTGCGTCCGCCATTTTGCAAAAGATATTTAAATAACATATATCTCAACAAAGGCGTATCAATGGCGGGTATCATTTCGTTGAGCTAATCGAGAGACGATGCTATAATGCGGATCCGGATTTGAAAAATGAATGGTCAAAATTACCGGGGCTTAAAGCTGTAACTGGTCCAAAATAGCTCAAAATGGGCTGATTTTGCAAGAATTTGCAATTAACCCGGGGGGCGCGCCCCTCCGCCCCTCCCTGGATCCGCGCCTTGCTAGGACCAGAAACTTTCATGTAAAGACCATCAGTGTATACTAACATATATCCATAACGTTCCATTATACTTCAGAACCACCTGACAAAAAATCACACGGACCTCTGTCTTGGTATATGGGAAATTGTTTCCTAATATGACAACAAAATACGCTACACTAAAACCTCCCTTTTTGCGGCGATCATTGGCGAACTATAGCCTTTGCAATGAGGGGTTGGGGGGCCGGGGCATTTTCTGGGGGGGGGAGGGGTGGTGAATTGGATCCGTCCGTTGGGAGGATTCCTGAGCAGGAGGCAACTCGTTCCCTCTCCCCCTCCCGCTGGTTATGCCACTGGTGGTCTGTCATATTTTCTCTTGGCGTTCGGGATGTATTAGGAATAATTATATACTACTAATACCTACTACTACTACTCTCGATGTCCACACTCTTAAGGTTTAAATATATTAATTTTAACAGGATATACAATTAAGGGTGTAAACCCTATCCCCCCAAGAGGTCCATTCTTAAGTCTGTAATCTTAGGATCAATTAGCCACGTAAGTGTCCAAGCTAAAAAACTTTTGTTTTTCAATATGCCCAAGTGGGTTCTAAGGATTCAATTCAATAACCACTTTTCCACGAAACTAACGCAAGTAAATTCGGGTCCACATAAAAACCACCTCGATATAAAAATGAAAAGCCTAACTTTGACTTATGGGCCATTGAAATTGTCACTCTGAGAAAAAGTGGTTCGCATATTTTCATCCTCAGCAACTCCCATACGATTTGGAACCCCCCCCAAAAATTATTATCTACCTCTAGACTAACCAGTTAAAATAATAGGCCAATATAGCCAATTAATACCGTCTTGTATTTTTGAAATTTTTACACTATCGTTATTCTCCAGGTAGACAATAATATTTTTCATATTTTTTGCCTAATCACTTCGGTGTTGAAAAAAATAGTGCGCTTGTCCAGATTCGAACCGGCAACCTCTTGCCAGTTGAGCCCCCCGCTTAAGCAGCCAGTTTGGTAGAGGACGGATAGAGTGAATCTACATGTATTAGCCTGGGTAAACAGCCTGACCGCTCTGAGGGGACCCATTTCCCAGGCTTGCGGAAATGATTCCCCTCTCAGGGGGTCAAAGGCAAATTTTCCGGTCAGAGGCTAAAAAAAACGGCTTGCTTTAGCAATGATATTTGCAAATTTTTTTCCCGCCAAAGTCGTCGGGGGGTGGGGGGGGGCAACCTTCCCCCCCCCGGCCTTTTCGACCACTGGTATTAAGTTCCGACGTAAGTGTAGGATTCGCTTTCATCCTAGCGGATGCGAATCCAAAAATGGTAATTTTTACATTACACATTCACAGTGGTTTGGAATTTTAAAAACTACTCTAGTTCTCCAGGCAGACAGATGATTTTTAGGCTTTTCCCTGGAATGGCCAGTGCAGCCAGGTGTTGGAAAAGAAAAAATGTGCGCCTGGCCGGATTCGAAACGCGCTAATTTCACCTTGTCTTCCATAGACACCACCAGATTTAAGAACCAAAGTCCATGACAAATTAAAATTCGATGCTTAGTCAGCATATAACAGCATATACAAAGGTTTTTGATTAATAATTATTATTATTAATTAATTAATTGCCTCCCAAGGTAAATATTTAAGCAAATTTAATTACTTTACTTTTTACTTAGTAAACATATCGATTTTGTTCACTCTGTTAGTGCCCAATGGAAGGGTGGGGGGAAGTCATAGGGACCCCAACCTAATTATGCTAAATAGAAGCAGTGGGGCGGATTATATTTTTTTGGTACCCAGGAGAAGCGTATTATAATCAGACAGATATGCAAAATTCCTTGAAAAACATCATTACGTTACCGAGAAATTCGCAAAAAAATCAAATTTTGGGTCCTTATGGGAACCCCCTTGCAAAGACTGTTACATCATAAATTAAACAACATACAACATTAGTGCCACATATTAATGACTGAACCTAACTTTTTAGCAATTTGGACAAAATTTGACCCACTATCAGAATGATCATAACTTAATAAACTATTGCATCTAATAATAAGCCGCAATTTATAAATAATCACCAATCTCAGGCGGAAAACCCTTTAGCCAAACTCTAAGGATCTACTTGTAGAACATTAAATATTTACTCGAGATACCTCTTTTCCTAACATCGGCTTACTTACTACATTCAGTAATATACATTCAAATAAATCTTGAATACAAACTTTTAAGGGGTAAGTGCACATTTTAAACCCTTATCATCAGGTGCATTTCATAAGCTTTAAATTTGCTGCAGAGATCAATCACATCGTTAGGGAGAGACCAGAGGGTGTGTTGAGTCATCCCCCAAGCACCCGTTTTTTGGAAATTTCACCTCAATAGGTCATGTGATGCCACAAAAATCCTATCTTAACACAATAAAACCCCCGACTTTTACGCTCATGTTAGCCCACAAAGCGTAGTACTTAGGAATTTTTTTGCATGTCTGAATGTCTTGTTTCTCTGGAACTTTTGGAACACTTTTTAGCCCTAGTCCTGACATGTGTTTTGTACAGGTACGTATAGGCACTGGCAATGCATCATGGGATTGATTCAAAACACCCTCTGGGTAAGGAACCAGCTATATCTTTGTATCAGGCAGGTAGTCCGTTTGAGCGATGTCCACGGATTGGCGCAGCGTCTTGGGAACGAGTTGGCGCAGCGTATCTTCCTCTAATCCTATCTTCCCTCACTTTTCACCAATGAGGTCTCTCGGGTTCGATTCCCGGCAGGGGCTCGTTCTCGTAGCTTTACAACTGCTTTATGTGGAATTTTATTGGTTCTCGATCCATACTCGGTTCTCGCAGGTGTACTCCTGTTTCCTCCTGCTTCTAAAATCGAGCTCTTGGCAGAAAGCTGTTTCTGGTATTAAATGGTTTTCCTAGGTGTGAGCGCCCTTTCATGGCAGCCGCACACGCCTTGAGCACGTTTACGTGGATTATTTCGCGCGTTCAAAAAATCCAATTATATATTATTTATTTTTATGAATAAACGGGCAGTTCAAGAACAATGATTGTCCAAAGAACAAATCGGCTCTAATTATTGAGTGCTTAGTAACGTGACAATATGAAATTCCACACATACGTCCCCAATTTAGAGGGCACGTGTGCACCAGTGGATTGAGCGCGCGCCCCACAATGCAAAGGTCGTTGAGAGGCAGCACCCAGCAGCCGCGGCACCAAAGTGTTGTGCCCTTGAGTAAGACGCTTTAAATCAATCATTTCTCACACCCACGTACTGGAAGGTAACAGACTCGTTGTGCAGGAGCAGTGGCGAAGTTTTACAAGCAAAATGCGGGATGGTGTCTGGTTCAAACATACACTAAAGAAAGAGAGAGGGGCACTCCGCAACGAGCGTGACTCGGTGCGAAGCTTTACCTTTTCTAAACTTTTATCACTCATAAAATCATTGAAGTGCAGTGATATGTATCAGTTTCTGGAGAGTTCCATGAAACCATACCATATGAAGAAAACAAACATCGGCGACAAATTCGTGGTAGAAAAAATTGCATAAGTAGGTGTCTGTACCCCGAATTATACACATCTTTTAAAACAGTGATTCAATAAATCTTGATTTCCCTGGCGGTACACCATAGATATGCCAATAACATAAAAAACATGGACGTAAAAGCCAGTAATCGTTATCACTTTCCTGACCCGAATGTTGAAAACAAACGAGAAGGGTGAAAACAACAACATATTAGAGTAAAATGGGAGGTGGACACACAAACAATTAGTACAGCCTATTGAACATGCAAATGTGGACACATTATTAAAGAGGTCGTGAACATATGGAAACAATCACCAACCAGTTTTAAACTTAAAATATATGGTGGCATGCTAAAAATAATGATAATTGAAATCGATCTAGGAGGAACAGATGCATTGTGTGTGTGACATGTTCGTGATTATTGTAGTGGAAATTTAGTTATCGTTTCATCAACACAAAAAACACCCTTACACAGTTAGGGGATACATGCGTCATAGTGTTAATCAGATTGATTGAACAGTTGCCCTGCAAAATAATTTTGGAACGAGCGCGTGGAAGCTAAGAATTTTGTTATTTTAAAAGGTATATTTTTAAAGCTTAACAAATGTAAAATTCAGGGATTTCCATTTTCTTTTTTCGCGTGGTAGCTTAACACGATCCAATTTAAAAGATTTTCAAATGCTTTTTTGCGAGGCATCGTTATAGATGTTTGTTAATCGTGAGTTTGAGCCCGCTGCAGTCACCGATCTTTGCTAATCTACTCAAACTCATTGCCCTGTTGACCCAGGGTAATCTGAGGATCGCAACGGGGAATATCGGCACAATCTAAGTGCTGATTAGGTTGTGTGCTGGCCAGCTGCTTAAGGCGTGAAGCGCTGTGTAAAAGCTTAATATTAAAGTTAAACATTAAATATTATTTAAAGAGAAGAGAATTATGTAAATTATGATCAGACAGGATTTTGCCAACTTTACGATACATATGGGGTTGACGGCTATAAGATTTTGATGCATTAAGACTGATTTATTTCCATACAACCCTAGCGGCCTATCGAAAATGTGCATTTTTGTGTCGCTATGTTAGAGGATTGTGACCGTACTTGGCTTAAATTTGCGGCCAAAGTTAAGGGGATAACCCGATTTAAGGATATGAAGATTTTATCTTAATCGATTGACATTCACTCCAAAACCCGATCTGTAAAGTTTCGCGCCGATATTCAATGCGTTTTTCACTGCGAGAGCTAAAAACGTGATTTTGTAAGCCCCATAGAGTTACTATGTGTAAATTAATTTGGTCGACCAAAATAGGGGAACATTTTCGCTCAATAACATCCCAACCAAAACATCCTTTGGCTTTGACCACTTCCCGGCTTAAAATCTGGGCTTCTGGGAACGAGGCTATTAGCGATCGGGCCATGGTACCTTAAGTAATTAGGCATTTTGGATTAGGCCACCTTTTGGCCGTCTTGGGAATGTTACTCCCCTGACTCATTGTCCTCCGTTCGCCTCCGAATATTCTCTTTCAATTTCACTCGTGTTTAATTTTGAACAGTATTAATGGTCTGTTTTTTTCCTACCAGTGCTAATTAACAATAGACTTTCACGTAAACCCTAAACCTGAAGGGGCAGCCTGTGCATACCAAAAGGGATGAGCATATTGGTGTCATATTTTCTTAAATATCACAACAATATATTACTTTAGGTAAGATTACCTTGAATGAATATTTTGCTGTTAACTCTGAAAGGGAGACTAACTTTAAAAGGGGAACCCTTTTTGGTTAATCAGGGTTAGTCCCTACATATGAGTGGACCTTTTTTCCCTTTCAACTTACCAAAATTGTGGCTCTAATGGGTGAGACAATTTCTCATGACTGGGCTCACCCTCAGAAATTTTTCTCACCCATTAATTTAACTTTCACAGGCAATTGAAAGAAAAAAGGTCTACTCTTTAGGACTACCCTGGTTTAAACCCTGTCTAAAGTTAGTCTTCCTTTCAGAATACCAGTCATTAAGATTTAGGATGGATATCAAGAGTCTTATTATTACTCACCCGTGTCTGTATAGCTGACATCAATAACACGGGGATACTGTTATTTTTTCGGGGAAGAACTCCATCTACAGTCCTTTTTTACTTGTATCGCCAGTTTGTGTGGAACTGCAAAGATGGCGTATAAAAGTTCGGTCTAAAATACATGTAAATATAAAAGAGTGAATTAAAATGGTCAAGGCAGTTAACTATCATATCCCACTTGAATACACATAATTGAAGGATACGTTGAATCTTTTTGTACATGCAACAGTTTTTTTTTGTTTTGTTTGCATGTTATCTGCTGCAAGGTTATTCAGAGCATGTTTTAGATTAACAAATGTATCACTGTGAAAGGCAACAAACTCAGATGATACTGAATTGATAGAATCGATGAAATTGTTTGAGATTTTTTTTAAAGGAAAAGAATCGTGTTCACGTGTCATCCTGTAATTATTTTATTTACATAGATACCATGTGATAAATATCAGCTTCAAATGTCCTTGCAAGTAGGTTTAATCAATGGTGCCTGCGCGTCAAAAGAACAGCTGAATGGATTAATGTAGTGGTGTGAAAGTAATCATAGTCCGGCAGGTATCATAGTCCGGCTCCATAGACGACAACGGAATAAAGCGTGAAACTAATGTTGCGTAAATAGTAAACTGAATCGATTGCACTATTGTTCGCCATTGTTCCCGGACTGTGAGCCCGGAGGACTATATCTCCTGCCACACCGGAATCAAATTATCTAGAATTCCCAGTAAAATATGTAATTGCCCAATTACGAGAAATAAACGTTGGTATTATGTTATCATTGACTAAATATTTTAACTTCAATTTGTATCGCATTAATGTAAACTTGTACTTTTTATAGGACTAGTAAAAAGAAAAGAAAATGTACGATAACATTTTGAAAAAAGAAAAGTAACCTATATAAAATAACAAATTATATTAAATTATCTAGAATTCACAGTAAAATATGCAATTGCCTGATTACGAGAAATACCTAAAGTAAACTAAGTATAATGTTAAAACATGTTTTAACTTCAAATTTGTATTGCATTAAAGCAAAAACAGCTTAAGTTTTGGAAGAGCGCCCCAATTTTCCGAAATTTGTGAGATTTTTGCACAGTTGCATTGTTAATTGGCTGATAAAACTATACCTGTGAATGGTAAAGCTCGAAAATGTCTGTGTCGCAAAAGAAGGAATTTTGTATGAATAAAAAACCATTCTCCGTCATCAGCGGTGTTGAGCTGAGGTGTGACTGGTAGATTCCTTACCACTTCTGGACGTTGGTTGTGTCCTACAACTTGGTGTTGCCAGTAAGGAATCATAAATCTTGGAAAGTTCACGTCCCCCGTCCCTATTAAGGGTGGGGCTGGTCTCTTTTTTGATAAAAATAGCCTCCTTCACTTTACGAGGTATCAGTTTCTCCTCTCGGCAGAGTACTTTGACATCATCACCATTTGGGATGTGGTCAGTTGATTTATTATGTTCTGCCCAAACAGAGAGGTTGCTAGCGGTTTTAGCTTTATGTTCTTTTAGGCGTTCCCCTACAGTCCTTTTGGTTTCGCCTATGTAAACTTTGTCGCAGCTTCCACAGGACATACGATAGACGATGCCCGATTGATCTTCAACTTTAATTTTGTCTTTGGGCGCGACTAAAAGTTGGCGGAGGGTCTGATAAGGTTTAAAAGCAGTTGAGATGCCATAATTGCCAAACACTCGTTTGATTTTCTCTGATACGTCCTGCACATACGGGATAACAAGCGGAGTCTTATTTTTTGTCGGGTTGGAGGTGTGACTTTGAGCGGTGGCCGGTGATCGTTTTTTTGGCGCGTGCTCTCTTAAAGCTCCAATATTGATAACCGCAACGTCGCAGGGCAGACTTGACGTGCTCAATTTCTGTTTCTTGATCAGTAGGGTCAGTTATCACAGTGTCAGCCAGGTGGAATAAAGTTCTTATGACACTGAGTTTGTGCTCAAGTGGGTGGTGCGAATCAAAGGCTAAATATTGGTCGGTATGTGTGGGTTTTCTATACACGCTAATCTTGACTCTCCCATCCGCTTATCGTTTGACTTGCGTGTCCAAAAAGGGGAGGCATCCCTCTTTCTCCGGGTCCCTGGTAAATTTGATATTAGGATCTTGACTGTTGATGTGATCTGTGAATTGTTGCGCTTCTGACTCTTTGATAACTACAAACGTATCGTCTACATAGCTGAGCCAAACTCTTGGGGCATATAATGCAGATGAAATTGCCTTCTTTTCAAAATATTCCATATATAAGTTGGCGATGATAGGACTGACTGGTAAGCCCATCGCACAGCCATGATCCTTTTGATATATTCGCCCTCTGAACTTGAAATAAGTGGTGGTCAAACAAAATTCTAAGAGTGTGATGATTTCCAAAGCATTCAGATATGTACGCGATTTTCAGCTGTCATCCTTTTGCAAAAGATCTTTGACCCACTTCCAAAGCACTATTTACTGGTACGCTTGTAAAAAGGGCAGTTACATCATAGGATATCAGAATCTCTCCATCATTCAGTTTCAGATCTTTTTGACTTTCTCAACAAAGTCTTGAGAATTTTGGATATGATGGGGTGACTTGCCTACAAGTGGTGATAAAACATCTGCCACGAAACGTGCTAAATTGTAGCACACAGACCCAATACTGGAAACAATTGGTCTCATAGGGATGTCAGCCTTGTGCACTTTAGGCAAACCATAAACACAAGGGGGTCACACAAGCTGAAGGTCTAAGTTTCTCATAGAGTGATTGATCAATAGAACCTTTCTCTTTCAATTCCTTCAAAAGTTTCAGCAATTTGTTCTTATACGTAGTAGTGGGATCTTTCTTTAGTTTGGAGTAGGTCTTAGCATCACTAAGCAAATTATGAACCTTAGATTCATATTCATTGGTATCCACAACAACACAGATTTCCCCTTGTCAGTCGGAAGTATGACGGTGTTTTGGTCTAGCTTGAGATCTCTTATGGCCTGACGTTCCTTAGTAGTGATGTTGCTCCTAGGAATGTTGGCATTTTTTAATATAAAGGTTACATTAGATCGAATTTCCTCTTTTTCTTTCGCATCAAGATTATCACAAGCTACTTCACATGCTACGACGAATTCGTCTACCGGGACTGACTGCGGCGCAACCGCGTAATTCAGCCCTTTATTTAGCACTGATATTTCATGTTGATTCAGCTGACGGGACGATAGATTGACTACCCAGTTACTTTTATCACTGGCCACTGCATTATATGAGTTGTCAACAGCGATATCAGTCTCAACACACTGATCTTTACGTTCTTTTAATCGCCGAAATTATTCAATATGGCGGGTCTTCACTCGTGTGTTTTCCACCACTGATGCATTATGGGAAAACCTAACAACTTCCTGGAATTCATCTACCGGCAATTTTGATCGTAAATTTTCTTTCAACCTCTGTTGTTCCGATTCAAGAATATCAATGGTAAAGTTATGTTGTCGAATTCTTTCATTCAGAAGTGATCGCTCGGCTTTTTGAATGATAGATTGTGCACGGCGGCACAATATAAAGGGACTTGGGGGCTAAACCTGTCGGTGTAAGCTTAGAATTGTAGCACGTCAAAGTATAACGTAGATGGTTACGCGAACGGGCTAATTTCCGTGAACTTTCTCCAACTGTCCAGCGTCATTCACGCAATCTTTGCCAAAATCAAATAATCGCGAATGAATGTTTTTATACGTGTTGGTAGAGAGCATGAATAAGTTGATTAAAACTGGTCAGTGAAGGAGGCTATTTTTTTATCAAGAAAGAGACCAGCCCCACCCTTAATAGGGACGGGGACGTGAACTTTCCAAGATTTATGATTCCTTACTGGCAACACCAAGTTGTAGGACACAACCAACGTCCAGAAGTGGTAAGGAATCTACCAGTCATACCTCAGCTCAACACCGCTGATGACGCGAATGGTTTCTCCGAAATATTCGGAATCAAAACGTGAGTATTGTTGACCAGTTTTAATCAACTTATCCATGCTCTCTACCAACACGTATAAAAACATTCATTCAGGAATTTTGTAGTTAGAAAAATTAGTATCGGAGATTCCGATAATAATTCAATGACTGCTGGAAACGGCCTTCCAACGAGGTAGCCGGTGTGGCAGGAGATATAGTCCTCCGGGCTCACAGTCCGGGAACAATGGTGAACAATTGGGCAATCGATTCAGTTTACTCTTCACGCAACATTAGTTTCACGCTTTATTTCGTTGTCGTCTAGGGAGCCCGGACTATGATACCTACCGGACTATGATTACTTTCACACCGGGAAATAGCGCCATACTCCATTCGTTATGGCAAATATGTTAGTGATGTAGAAATTTTGCGTTTTCAGCTGCGCTGTAAAATTCTAATCTCGGACCTCGATTCTTATTACAAAATCGATTCTTAAATGACAAATACGTACTTTTGAGCATTGCCGTTTGCAGGTATAGCTAGTTTACTACACAACTACCAACACAACTACTGTGCAAAAAACATTAAATTTTGAAAATTGGGGGCACTCTTCAATGTGTTATGATTGCTTAAATGTAAACTTGCACTTTCTATATGACTAGCAAATTAAGAAAATGTATGATACTATTTTGAAAAAAAAGGAAAGTAGCCTACATGAAAGCCCTGAAGTGCAGTGTTGGACTGTGAACGTCGGTGTCATTAAGCACTTTCTTTTGATATTTTCATTATGCTCATAATACACTGCTTATTAATTTTTTTCAATTTGTCCAATTTTAATTTTGTCGGAACAGGATTTCAAAATGAAGTACTTCCGCGGCATTGTGGTGATGCTCAATATTTATCAGCTGATTTACGGTAAGTTTTGTTTGCTAGCGTTCACATGTGTAATGACGTGTTAATATGGATAAGTGATTGAAATTCTGGTTCCGGAGTAGTTGTGGTATAAACTCCTCACAGGGATGTAACTGCGGGAGGGTAACTTGGGGCGCCATTGGCCTGAGCAGTATGCCATTATTTTTTAGTGGATTTGGTTGATTGATAGTCGCCTCAGTTGATAAGGCACTCTCAGATTGCCATGAAACCACTTTTTGGCAATTTTCAACGGTTTCTTTTAATTGCTGCGAAAAAAAAAACAATTGTCTTTAAAAAATCCCGAATATTGTGACGCTTCCATCGCTATATTCCTAGCACATAAAATCCTGAGTTTACACTCCTTTTAGCCCACAAAGTGCTAAATAATAAGTACTTTTTTTATCATGACCATGCAATGTTTTGTTGGCTTTAACTTCTTGAACAGTTGTTATTCCTAAGAACTAACACGTGTTTAGTACAATATAGTATAGGCGCATTGCAATGCATTATGGGATTGTTCAAAACACCCTCTGGGTTTCCCCCTACACTACAACTGGATTCAGGCAAGTAATTAGGACTAGTTATCCCCCAAATGTGTAGCATACTATATTTATCCATTTGATAATTTTCCTAAAGGGCGATCAAAAGACTCATTTGTAAAGTAATTAAAATCAAAGTAATTAATTTAAGAAATATAAATGTAAGTTTTGTATTTCTTGATAGGTTTCAAATAAGATTCAACTGCCTTTTGTTTGTTTAGGTCCAATTATGGAGACAAGTGCGGGCAATTTATCAATTAAATAACAGTATACTTATTTCGGATTTTATCTCTCCCTTTTTTTAAATAAGTCGCTATTTTAATTCTAAGATGGACCAAAAATCAACTGAGAGGGCATCTAAAAGCCCTTTTCCCTGCATCGCATTAGATGGCCGATTGGCAGATTGTAATAAGCTGCCACTCCAAAAAAATTCAACTTCCGGAGCCCATGCTCTAAAACAGATCTTGCTATTTTTATGATTGATTTGGGATAAGGTTGGTTAGTATATATATAATATTGCCGTTGAAACAATTCACCAATAAAACGATCAATATGAAAATACACATAACTGATTGACAAGGACATACTCACACGCTTAAAAAAATATCAATACAGTTTATATTTGAGTAGGAACGAAAAAAAGATGCCTTTGCGCAATTTTAGGTGATTGATCCGTTTATTCAGTGACGTAAACATCCGCTCTAAAGTGCGATGAACTCCATCCATCAACTGATTTATGGGATTGAATATGACAGGTGAATCTTGACAGATGTACATTGGTGGAATGGAATTGTTGGCAAAATCCTGTTTCAGAATCCTGGGGCTGATTTCACGAAAGAATCTTACGTATGACACCCCGTATACTTGATACAGATAAGGCGCGATGTTAAAATTCTCGAAGAAATCGGGCGTAAATCATCCCCGGCCCCCATGTTCTAATTACAATTACATGTAACGATTTTACGTTCAAAATGGCAAAATGTTTACCGCACTATGCGCGCACATGTGCTAGTAACGGATCTTGTCAGCAAACCCTTTTTCATTCATAAATTTTCATCAACCCCCATCCCCGATGTCAAAAAGAATACTGTATAGGCGGTGTTAGTCCTTAATTGTAAGGACATTGATCATGTCGGGTTTTCGTACTTGCTGACCAGGTAAAGCTGGCGCTGGCCTTCTTTTAGTAGGATATGTAATAACTCCCTACCTCAGATATCATTACAGAATCTGCCTCTGGCTTCCCATTTGATTTAAAATACCGAAAAAAAACCTGAAGGTCCTTGTTCCGTAACACTTTAAGCTGCAATACTTGCGAAAATTCAGCTACAGCACTAAATTTAGCGTTGACAAATCATAATAATTAAAGTACGCCCTCAATTTTGTTTAAGAGTGCTTCGTGAATCTGGCCTCTGGTTACTTTGTTCACTGAATTTCTTGAGATATGAAATTAATTTAAATTGTGGATCGTTAACGTTGTCAAATTTCGGGATCATTCTGAGATAGCAAGATGATTGTGGCCAGGCGCCAAGCCTTATTCAAAGTCCAAAATATATAAAAAATATTAGACTAAATGGATATTAGACCAGATGGACATTATACCAAATGGATATTAGACTGTACGGGCATTAGACCAAATGGCTATTAGAGCAAATGAATATTAGACTAGATTAATATTAGACTAAATGGATATTAGAGCAAATGGATATTAGACCAGATGGATATTAGATCAGATGGATGTTAGACCAGATGGATATTAGACCAGCTGGATATTAGACCAAATGTAATATTAGATCAGATGGGTATTAGACCAATTGGTATTAGACCAATTCGGTTATAGACGATGTGGATATTAGACGATATGAGTTTTAGACCAGATGAATATTAGACTACATTGACATTATTCTAAATGGTTATTAGCCTAAATGTTTATTAGACTAAATGGTATTAGACCAATTGGAGTTAGACAAAATGGCCATTAGACCAAGTGGGATTAGGCCAAATGGCAAGTCACCACCACAGGTATTGTCCTGATCTGATAACATTACACATTTAGAATTAAATATCTGCCAAGGCTTCATGATCACCTCGTTTGTAAAACGAGTACAGTAATCTTAAATCACGTACCTTCATTTTAGTTTATGTTTGAATATTGAAGGTGGATGACCCGATTTAAAGTGACAGGAGGAGATTTTTTTAGGATACAAATTTCTCTCAATTTTCACTGGATCGGTCGTAGACCACCTACCGAAAAGTTTCGAAGGTTTATTAAACAAACAAGTACAAAAGAAACCCACAAACCTTGTTTTGAACTTGCCTGCTTACCCTGCTATCGCCATCATCCCCATAGAAAACCATGCTTTGACGTTCTGTCGTGCAAGTACTAAATCATCATCTTACAATGTACCGGTATTACATAAAGACGGCGTATTCGGCTATAGTAGATTCAACCCATCGTGTCACCAGAGGAAAAGTTTTGGACAGCGTCGATTAGTTGGGAGAGGAGGCAGAATATGTGCCCCGATTCACCTGTTTCATGAACGAATTAAGATAATCTGGCCTTTTATGTTAGCAACATCTTTACATAGAGAGTTCAAAGACTTTTGTTCATTCGTATCCAAAATACAAACTCCAAAAAATTTAATAACATTCACATCACCTGTTATATTGAATACCATCATTGAAGCAAATGCGATTAGTCAAAATCTTTTGAGAGTTTGAGAGAATATAGCTATAAATGCGTTTACGTTGACTTGAATGCTTTCATTGAGCACAGGATTGATTTTTCTCTACTATAGGACTGCGTGTTTCAAACTCTTTTAATAGCGTGGAATTTTAATTTCCACACCCTGCACATCCCCCTCATTCAATGCTCGTACCTTCGGAAAAGTACTAGAGGTGACACGATGGGTTGAATCTACTATAATTCACTTCAGGTGTGATCTGTAGTCGATCCAACCTTATGCCCGTCCCTCTCTAGTTTTGGGCTGCGACAAGTGTATAGAATAGGGTGAATCACTTCAGGTGTATTCGGTAGTTAAGCCGATCACAATAGGATTTGACTCCGCGTCCAAGTAAAAATTGGGACTGATGTAATAATGTAATGTTTGTCGTACATTTGCAAACTTTTCATGAAAAAAAAACATGATGCATAGGCCTATAGTATATCGTATATTATGAGTTAAAAATTCACTTACATTCTTTGCGTTCTTCATGCTTTCATTCAATTGTTATTCAATAGGATTCCTGTGGCCAAAATGTCAACTTTTGTTGTACGTATACTACCGTGACGTGTAAATTAATTAAAATCTTAGACTAAATGGATATTAACCAGATGGACATTATACCAAATGATCTGACCTTTACGGGCATTATCCAAATGGCTATTAACCAAATGAACTATTAGACTATGTCTTATAACTTAGATTAAATGGATTTAGGCGAATGGCTATTAGCCAGATGGATATTAGATCAGAAATGGATTTTAGACCAGATTGATATTAGACCACTGGATATTAGACCAAATGTAATATTAGATCAATTGGGATTAGACCAACTGGTAATTAGACCATACGGTTATAACGATGTGGATATTAGAGGTTATGAGTTTTAGACCAGATGAATATTAGACTACATTGCATTATTCTAAATGGTTTATTAGCCTAAATGTTTATAGACTACATTGGTTTAGACCCATTGAGTTAGCCAAAATGGCCATTAGACCAAGTGGGACTAGACCAACTGGCAAGTCACCACCGACAGGTATGTCCTGCTTGATAACATTACACATTAGAAGTAAATATCTGCCAAGGCTTCATGATCACCCCATCGTTGAAAACGAGTACAGTACCTTAAATCACGTAACCTTCATTTTTAGTTTCGTTTGAATATGAAGGTGGATGACCCATTTAAAGTGACAGGAGGAAAATTTTTTAGACAAAATTTCTCTCAATTTTTCACTGGATCGGTCGTAGACCACCTACCGAAAAAGTTTCGAAGGTTTATTTCAACACAATTACAAAAGAAAACCGCAAACTGTTTTTTGAAATTGCCTGCTTACCCTGCTATCGCCATCATCCCCAAGACAACCATGGTTTGGAACCTTTCTGTTCGTGCAAGTACTAATCATCATCTTACAATGTACCGGTATGACAAAGACGGCGTATTCGCTATAGTAGATTCAACCCATCGTTTCACCAGAGAAAGTTTTGGACCGCGTCGATTAGTTGGGAGGGAGGCCAGAGATATTTGCCCGATTCACCGGGTTTCATGAAACGAATATAATAATTGGCCTTTTTAATGTTTAGCAACATCTTACATAGAGAAGTTCAAAGACTTTTGTTCTTCGTATCCACATAACAAACTCCAAAAAATTTAATAACATTCACATCACCTGTTTTACATGATCCCATCATTGAAGAAATGCGATTTAGTCAAATCTTTTTGAGAGATGTAGCTATACTTTGCTTGAATTGCTTTTCATTGAGCACAGATTGATAGTTTTCCTCTGCTTGGACTGCGTGTTTTCAAACTCTTTCAATAAGCGTGAAATTTTAATTTCCACACCCGCACATCCCCCTCATTCAATGCTCGTACCTTCGGAAAAGTAGTCAAGAGGTGACACGATGGTTGAATCTACTATAATTAATTTCAGGTGTGATCTTTAGGTCCGATCTACCTTATGCCGTCCCTCTCTAGTTTGGGCGGCGACAAGTGTATAGAAAGGGTGATCACTTCAGGTGTATTCGGTAGTTAAGCCGATCACAATAGGATTTGCAACTCCGCGTCCAAGAAAAATTGGGACTGATGTAATAATGTCATGTTTGTGTAACATTTGCAAACTTTCATGAAAAAAAACCATGATGCAGATCGGCGCTATAGTATATCGTATATTATAAGTTAAAAATTCACTTACATTCTTTGCGTTCTTCATGCTCTCATTCAATTGTTATTCAATAGTGATTCCTTGTGGCAAAATGTCCACTTTTGTTGGTACTATACTAACCGTGACGGTAATTCATTAAATCGCCTATACCTTTACATGTCTAGCCTATACTTTAATTGGTGTAAGCATTTTTGGCCATTCAAATGCACTTGCATAACGCAGAGAAATATTGATGGCCTGACCCCTTCTTTTAGAATCTCATACTGGCCTGGAGTGATCATTATGCTACTCTCATTTTAATCCTCTAGAGATTTTCACAAATCAATGATTTGTTGTGAAAGCTTTATATTGCGCCTACATACATCAGAGCTTATAGACAGTTAACAGCAATGTTTGTAACTATGTTAGGGCCTGGTATCTTGAACTAGGTCGGCCGACTGTTACACACTGGGCAATTGTATCTGTTAGAGTTTTAATCCCTATAGGGGCCATAACGATTGGCAGGCTGGATTGGCAGTCAACACAAGCAATTTAACTGTAGGACCTGTTAACTGGTCTATACTTCCACCAAAGGTCTGGGGGGACATATGGGTATGGATCGACTATAAATACATTTGTAAGCATTCCAATATGCAAAAAGTCGGGGTTCGAACACAAATTTGGGTCGCTTCTTTCTGTACATCTCCTCATCTTGATCATAAGCTCCAGAACAAGCAACCTGCTTAATCAAGGACTCAAGGAGTCTCTTACGTTCTCTACATTTTCATCTAGTAGAATGGCCTTCACCTCAAAACCCATTTGTAAAGTTTCGCGCCGATATTTTCAACTCGTTTTGAAGTCCGAGCAAAAACGCGATTTTGTAATCCACAGACCTTTATCAAAGGAATTTGAATTGTATTTTTGTGCATATGAATAATTAAAGGGACTATGTCGTGATCAACAGCCTCGTCCCCGACTTACCTCGAGCAAGTTGAGATTTTATATTGCTCTGAACGAACGGCTACCATTTTACATTAATTTTTGATCTACTCAGGAATAAATTCGCAATTTGCATTTTGCTGTCCGTAAACGGAACAGAAATTAACAACACATACAATCATCTCCAAAGCCAATGGACAATGTTTGCCAACGTTGGCTCAAATATCAAAATATTAGTGGGAAATTTGACCAAACGTTGGGCAAACTTTAGTCAACGTTGGGCAAAAGTCACACAAAAAAATATGATTTTGGCAAATTACGGTTTGTTACATAATTTTTGCCCAGTACTTTGGGCTGTTCATACTGAACTAACGTTGGGCATGCTTGATCTCATTCGTTCCGTGCAGCTTCATTAGTTTGTTTCGTTTCACCGTATTGTAATATAAACCACACCAAGAACATTTAATTACAACTTCACATGACTGTTTTAATCTTATCCTGAAAAGACCAGCTGAACTCCCGTAAGGTCGTGATGGTAACTTAAAGGGCCCTGGCAATAATGATCACAAGAACCCAGATTTTACCGGAAGTCTCATTTAGTCTCTTGGGGAATTACAAAACGCGTTTTCTTCCTTCTCGCGCTCACATCAAGCGGATTGAAATATCGGCGTGAAACTTTTTAACAAATGCTTTTTTGGGAGAAGGCCATTTATATGAAGATTAAAACTTTATATACTAACATGTAGAACTTAAAAAGGCACTATCACTTGATTTGCTAACTCATTAAACCGAAAATCATCAAATCAGATTTTTGGCATGTATGTAACAAGTCATTATCCTAACATACCCTGCAAATATATATATATATATGTAATATATATATATATGTATATATATATATATATATATTATCTCTATATTATATATCATATAGAAATATTGTATAATATATATCTATATATATATATAAATATATCTATAATATATATATATATATATATATATTACAATACACCTGTTTTTTTTCAACGTTTGTTCCAGATAAGTTTTTTCCTGCTAAATCTGAATCCGATGGAAGCCAGATTAAAAACCGTTGATCATTTTCGAGTAAACCACATTATGACGTCTCATGGACGTAAAAGGTCAGAAAACCTTTAAACACAAACAAATGAGCCTTGTGCACAAGTGAGTCCTGATTTCGTAATATAACCACACTATTTTAAATTTAATCCAAACAAATTCCATAATAAAATTACATACAATAATTTAAGATGATACTTATCAGAGTCCACAATGTCCAAGTTACTAATAAATTAAAAAATAATTTTATTTGAATTAACTTGCAAAACATAGTCGTTGCCATGCAAATACACATATTCCTAAGCATGTAATAATCCTGGAAAAATAATGGCTGAAAAATACCCAAGGCACCTTAAGTGCACCTTTTTCCAATTAAGAACAACATTGGATAGCAGGACAATTCAAAAAAAAATAACTTGGAAGTCTTTCAACACAGTGAGGGTGGTATCAAGGGTCATCAAATAGAATAGAAGGGAATACTGCAAAGACTTGGATCTTGTTACAATGCATTTGGAACACTTCGAGAAATTGTAAGGCAGCTTATTCGAACTGTCCATTTGAAAGATATTATTAATATCCTCTGGGAATCTGGTGGTAGATTAATCGTAAATAGGGCGAACTAAAGTGTGATCGTCCGCAAACCTGAAAAATAGGAGATGAACAACGGTATTTGATATCACTAACAAAAAAGCCAAGAACAGAATAGGACCAGGGACCGGCCTTGGTTGGTACCCCTGGATGTAACAGAAGACCACTATGTCCTCACACTGTCGAAGACTTCACAAGAACAGCATGAAAGTACACTTTAACATCCCCAGGTAAATATTCCTGGGCATCTTCCTCCTTCCTGAAGGTAATTTTGTCCAGCAGTTCACAAGACTAACGGTGTTGAATAAGTCCCTCGACGACGACACTAATATTCCACCGTATATCAGTCCAAGATAATCACCCATGATTTCCATCTGGTCCACAATTTGGAAATCCATTTTGATTCCCAGCACTTTGGCTTAAAAGATGACAGTAGAATAAGTACAGGACTTCGACCACATGAATTATTTAAAATCCTGGCACTAGGTACTTGTACAGGTCGGACTTCATTGCAGATCCAAACTAGCTATAACCATAGTATAGCTTTTTTTCCTAGTTACTACTGATGGCTGCTGGCCATGAATCTTTCCAGTAAGAAGTATTTAACTTCTCACAGATAGATTCCCCGACTTAGCAATAATCATTACGACATCCGACATTAAACATAATCTTGCATCTGACCAATTAGATTTCAAATAAATACTCATCTGCATTTGAATCACCTCATATTTATAACCTCAGGGGGGAACCCCCAAATTTTGCAATCTGTTTTTAACTTAATGCATAAACAAGTTGACTCAGTTTCTAAATTTACATCTTGGGGAATTCCCTATCTAGTTGTAAACAACAGGTGTGCTCTCAATATAGCACTAGGGGAATTTCCTATTCTCTTTTCAACATAAACAAAGTACTTTTCCCGTGAGAAATCTTCTCAAATAAAATTGAGAAATAAAATAATATAACAAGCACAAAATGAAGGCTAATATAACAACGCAAAAATCCAAAATGGCCACCAAAACAGTTAAACCTCATGTTAAATTGCTCAAACGTTGTCTAGTCAAGACACCCATTGTGACCAATTCATTAACCACCTAATTAGGAAATTCAATATGGCCGCCAATGCAACAAAGCATCTGGCATTTTTCTACTTTTGACCGTAGAATGGTGACTTGGTATATACTTATGCTTTAGCAATCAACTGTTGATTGAAACCATTATGAAAAGCTTTCAATAATTTGATAATCAAATCACTAAACCATTCAAGATGCCTCCAAAATGGCAAAATTCATTGCTACATATAGCCAAGAGCCGTAATGTATGTGCATATCACTAAAACTCATTCGGATCAGTTAAGAAGACTAAGATATAACACAATCAATATGGCTGCAAATGTCAGTTAGTAAAGGCCAATAATTACACAGCCGTTTTCTAACTCACGTGGTAGCCTATACGGTAGCTACACCATGTCTACCGCGGCAGCTATTGCACAGTACACACCGGGCCAATTTGCGAGGCAGTAGCTGCAAGACGGGGCTTGCAAAGTACACGGTTATAAGGCATACAATGATGTGGCTACTCTGCTGTACCTACCCAATGGCTACCCTATAGTTGCCCACTAGGTGGAGAGGTGTATGTTGTGTAGAGAGTACCGGAGTAGACACGCAGCTACCTCCTAGCTAATCCGCGGTTACCACGACGCCATTTTGAGAGTGGATGAAAATTTCATGAAATGAGGTCGCTATATATACACTTGTTCCCTGTTTAGCATTTTTTGAACATTTTTTAGGAAAATCATTAGGAAATTCAAATCGGGCATCATCAAAAACCCGCATATTCCAACACATGTAATAAAAAATGCAAATATATGCAAAAAAATATCTAAAACACAAAATTGGCCATGAGAAATACCGCGCGCGCTGAGAGGCGGTGTAACCACGTAGCCACTCTACGACGGGGGAGACAGCCGCTGAGTGTACGCTATCCGTCTATGCGGCAAAATAGATGGAATCCTGGCCGGCGAGTGTACGTCTAGAGGGTATGTAATCCATGTCTACTCGGTGGTAGCTATGTGGTAACTACCATGAAGAAATTGGCCGTGTAATTCACCCTTTAGGCTAAATATATATTTGGGGTTTTTAGATGGATTATTACTTCCAAAAATCCCAATAAGGCTATCTTAAGTGTCATTGAGTCGTTATTCTTAAATATCCCAATATGGATGCCAATAGAAGCCTAAAACCTACCAAAACCAAAGAGACGCATATCTTTAGTGATAGGATTTTCACCGCTTAGCAAGTGCCATTTCCAACCATTTATAACATCATGTGGGAAGCCCCAAATTTTGCAATCTGTTTTGAACTTAATGCATAAACAAATTTAAGTCTTTTTGAGGAATCCCGTTCATCTCTTGCACAATCGTTATAGTAAATAACACCTGCATGGTCCCAATATACACTGTCTTTAAACGTATTTCTAGTTGAACGCCTCAGTAATCATATCATCGTGGTCACGACATACTGTCGAATCTGTTTTTTTTTTTGGTCAAATTGAGTTAATAGTTGATTCTGGTTGCATTTTATGTACTCTTTAATTGTATCCAAAATAAAAA
>JAMKCH010048341.1:0-10374 GCA_023653785.1 Ophioderma brevispina
CCGAGGATGCACCTCCTGCAACTTGGTGGTTGGGTTCCCCTTGACCTTAACCCTTACGAATACCGATTCCTGTATTGGTTAGTGTATCACAGGTCATCAGGGTTCATTCAAATTCGGAGGCTCCAATGGGGTAACTTTGGTGTATTCAGGCAAACTTGGTGGGCAGGGTCCATTGTTGAAAAGTTTAAAGGTCATGTCCGGTCATCAGGGGTCAGGAACCGCAAAACCCGAGGGTCATTCAGCCAGTGATCCCAAAACCCAGTTGATGACCAAATTCGAGGATCGCCTAGTAAATACTATTAAAGAACCACCGGTCCAGAACTCTTAATGTATGTACAGATTACCTCTTATGGCCATAGCCCTTGTTGACCTCCAATGACCCTACTTGACCTTTTGACCCAAAATGTCTAAACATTCTTTCCAAGTTAAGTTGTATACCCACCAAACTTGCTCAATATATCCACTGGCCAGACCCGTGGCTATATTTCAATTGACCTGTAATGACCCTACATGACCTTGACCCTAACTATACGCATTCCTAACCATCCCAATTGATGGATTTACTATACTGCATCATTGATGCACTCTCGTTTTGGTGAGTTGTGGCATTCATTGCTGAGTTATGTTTTGAGAAGGGGTTTTTTTTGGTTTTGTCGGTGAGTTATGGATGGAGTTTCACCAATGTGATTTGTTTTTTTTAGAGTTCTCTGTTGTTGAGATATGGATAGAGTTTCATTGAGAGTTATGGTATAGATATCTTGGTGGTCGGGAAAGCCGGGTGACCGCCTTGTGTCTATTACAAGGCCATTCCTCCATTATTTCCCTTTTTTAAAGGGCATTTCATTATCAATTTAACCAATTAATTCCTCCATTTACACTTAAAGGTGCACTTCAGCCATTTCCTCAGTTACCAATTAAAGGCTATTCCTCCATTTGCCAAAGGGGCCTTACTGCAATGCCATTTTTATTAAAATTACAGTGGCCATTCTTCATTTTACAATGAAAGGGACATTCCTCAATTTACGAATTATGAAAAGGCTATCTTTCCCCATTTACTCAAACAACTGGCTGGCCATTCCTCATTTACCAGTTAAAGGGCCATTACCAATAATGGGGGGTTTATATGATTTTCTGAAATGGTTTAGATTATAATGGATTAAAGAGGCTTATGTAATTTTCAAAAAAATGTATTTTTTGCAGCATTTGAAGAAGAGCACCCCCGGGTCATGTTGACCTCAAAAATTTTAGTCCATAGCTGCCAGCCTATATTTCCGTTGGTTGCAACCCATTAGTGATTAATTTTCCCATAATCCCTAAGGGATGGACCCCTGACTTGGATAGCATGTTTTCCGCCCCCCCGAAAAGCTGCACGTTAGGGTGCCCTGCCCATTTCAAAATGGCTGCCATTGTTTTATGTAAAACCGCCATTATAATTTCATTACAGATAGGAAATTTTATCCACGACTACACGAAACCAAGTTTTAAACTGCCTGAAGGGGGCTCTGAAAACATCTAGGTATCTCCAATATGGCCGCCACAAGAGGCATATTTTGCTAAATGAGCTTAAAATGACAATTTGTTGAATAAAGAACATGGGGATATTTGTGAGCTCCAAAACGAATTCATGGCATTAATTTACAACAGGCTTGTTTTTTAAAGATGGCGGTGCTTATATTCGCTCTAGGGTATGTAAATCAGGGAGAAATCAAGCAGCCCTACCATCTTTTCGACGTTATTTAACAACACTTTCTAATTGAAGGACATAAATTCATTCCAAGATACAAAAATATTAAAAGTGGGGTATGACTTGTCCTAAGAATGGTGTTACTTATAGCTGGATACTATGTGGGCCATATAACATAGTTTACACTGACTATATAATAGTTAATAGGAATACAACCGCTATATCAATCTGATACAATAAAAATTATAATAAGATGGGTGTGGACTGTATTTAAGGACTAATCAGTAACGTCATAGGTGTTTCCCAGTAAAATAAAACATATGCTTTGAAGAAGTGAAAAAATGTCTATATGTAGAAGGAAAATTACATATGGTGACCTAAGTTTTTTCGAGCAAATTAAGTGCTCTCTTTGTTTCTGATTTGTCCACAGGCTCTTCTCTCTCTCCACTGGCTAGATCAGCTTCCTTTCCCAGGTCACACACGTGTTGAGTGGTCTGCAATATCCAGAGTACGAGAGAAAATTTTTGCGGGAAAAATGGAAAATGTTATCAATAGTTGTCGTTATGGTTCTTATTAGGACCAAAAAAGGGGTGCAGAGGTGTTGTTTCTTCTTGGTTTATGTCCCCCGGAGCGTGTATAGAAAACCGCCGCCATCACAGTTATGATCATGTCCGTAATACACAATGTCATGAATCTCTTTTTGGAGCTCTCAAATATCACCCAAGTTCTTACCACCCCACTCTAGTTGGCAATTTTAGTACATTAACAAAACATCTTGCCTCCTACCGCGGTCCATCATTAAACTTGAAATGTTTAAAAGTCCCACATTCAGAAGTAGAACGTTATTTCCTTTAGTCCGGTGATAAATTCCTATCTATAATGAAAATACGATAGCAGTGTTTCCAAAAAATGGTGCCATTTTGAATAGGCAGTACGCGCTATTGTGTAACTCTTCCGGGGTGAAACATACCTAATCCTAGTCAGAAGGGGACACCTTCAAGGTGATATATTGTAAACTTATTCACCAGGTGGGTGCAACAAACTCCGAATTTTAAGGCCCGTACAGAAACTGCCTTATGGACTTTTGTACACACTACATTTTCTATTTTGCCAAACATAATTTTATGTCCATCTTGAATCTTATTTTTTTCAAAACTGTCTGCCACCAATAACTTGTCTTAGTGTCCTCAATGCTTCTGTCTCCAAGAATCATTCCCGTTCCATCCATACCGTGGGTCTTATGCAATCACATTGATGCTCTCGTTTACTTTTTTGAGTTTGAGAAGCTAATGCACACATAAAACGTAACGCGCATGGGAGATTTTGAGACAATCTATTTTTCCTAAGGCAACCCATAATCCTCTATCTTCTAATCATCATTAGAGGTAAGCAACCATATTCGGCTATCAGCAGTAGATATTAAGCACCCATAATATTTACTATCAGCAGTATAGTAAGCACCTATTCTGCTATCAGCATTAGATATAAGACGCACCCATATTCTGCCTATCACAGAATGTAAGCACGCATTTCTGTTACAGCAGTAGATATAGCAACCGCATATTCTGCTATCAGCCATAGATAGTAAGCACCCATATTTTGCTATCAGCAGTAGATAGTAAGCCCCATATTCTAACCATCAGCAGTAGATCAAGTAAGCAACACCCAATTCATGCTAATCCAGTAGATAGTAAGCCCCATATTCTTGCTATCAGCAGTAGATAGTAAGCACCCATATTCTGCTATCATCATATATATACACCCATATTCTGCTATCCAGCTTAGATAGTAAGCAACACCCATATTCCATGGCATATCTTTAATATTATGGCCCTGTAGAACTTTCCGCTGTGCGCTTGCGCCCTCTGCTGTCAAGTTGTTAAATCGCCACCAGCATATATCCCTTTTGGCCGCGATTAGATTTGAAAAACTCACAATGCCCGTCCTTACTTAAAGTCACATTCTAGTAATAGCATTGAATGTACTTGCTGCCTTTCTCAAAAGATCTGGGGACTTCCAGCACAGTACATAATGCCAGTTGAAATAAACAATAGTTTCTAACCTCAAATGAGCTCCTTTTGATCTCCCTTGCTTTCGGTGGCATTCATCATTGGCTACAGCTGATAGAAGAAAACCACAGGAGAGTTGAAACTTTTACTTGGCGTGTATTTTTTAACGTCATTTAATGACCCCATTTTGTATCCTTCTATTCTTTGTAGACAAAAATGTAGATTTCGCATTGATGACCCTACTTTTTTGCCTTTCTCACCACCATTTTTTATGAAATCCGCACATTAAAAGACACCTAGTTTGGAGTTGCTCACTGAACATCCCTGTTATGTCCAAATTTGAGGCCCACATAAAATTCAGTGATAATACGGTCATTGAGGTCCAATGAGGTCAGTGTAGCAAAAAGTTTTTAGTTGGATACTAATCTATAGCATGTTAAAGTCTTCCTATTTGCAAAGTATTTAAAACTTGGTGACAATATCCATGGGGAAGGGAGATGGAAGAGACTCATGCTTCAAATTATGTAGCTGAACTGACTTCTATTACAATACACATTATGTTTTTGTGCAGATAGCACATGCTTTAAACAGATTGATAGATGAATGAACATAGAAAATGAACGTAGAAAATTACCAACAGATGTAGACTAGATATCAGCAAATTCTCTTTTGCATTCTTAGAGCACAGTAGATTCATTTCATGTAACTTAGGATGTGCATGCATGTTGCATGTGGTAACTTATTCTACAAAATGTACACAACTTGTGGAAAGGGGTGTTACTCAACACAAATGATCATATGGGGATGTACCACTAACATGGGTCTCATTTTCAGCTTTCTGGTATATGAATAACCCCTTTTTCACACAAATTTTAGAAATGGATCATTTTTTCAAGTTCCCTCAAATTTGTTGGAAAGTAGTTAAATTAGGGTTAGGGTGCTTGCCTGTGGTGCAAATTTACCAAATATTCCCGGGTTCAAATCCTGATGAGGTCACTTGCTGGGATTTATTCAGGTTTTCAATTCTGGATTTGATCAGTACACCAGCTATTGATTAAATACAGAATACCGCTCTCCTCCACGGCTCACTTGGAGTTGGGCAAATGAATCACGACAGCATCCAGTCCTTCAGAGGGGACGTATGTTAAGCCATCGGTCCTGTGTGCAGAGAGTCACAACTGTTCACGGGGGGTACGATTCGGCAGCCATGTGTGGGGAATACTAGGGGGAAAACACCCTACTGTTCCTAATACGCCCCCAGCCTCAAAGTGGGCCGTTTAAGGAGCAATCCGTCTATGGATATACTTGGCCTTGGATCAGCTTACTCATTGAATAAATCTGACACAAATTTGGCACAAGATTTGTGTCTTTGATATAGTTATGATCCTTTTTTTGGCAAATTGGTATTGTATAGGGTCCCTCTTCCTAACTCTTGGAGGCACATTCATATATTTCTGTAAGTTAAGTGTGGCAATTTTGGTTTACAAGTTTAGAGGAATGAATTGCCACATACTTAGTTTACCTTTTTTACCGATTGCACTTCCAACAAATAGCAAAATCAGTAAAGTATATCTATTTGTCTTGTGTCACAGCAAAGTGATCAACATTGATCCACAGGAAACATGGAGTAATTAGCAATTATGCATTAAGTATCCCAATCGATTATGCGCAATATTACTGTATTTGCCCTAATTAGCGCCTGGGTACTTAGGCAAAGTCACTTTTAAAGGGGCGCAAATACCCTGCCTATCTTTAACTGCTTCTTTTATATCAGCAGAGAGTAAAATGTATTAAATTACCCATAATTCAATTCACCACAAGGACACTATTGTTATCAATTTATAGTAAAATACATACAATTTGTATGTTTATCTGATTTTGAGCACACTTCTACTCACAAAATTGTTCATAGTTTGCTAGGGGGCGCTTATTAGGAATGGGATGTAATAAGGTCGCTGCGGTGACTTATTCAAAGATGAGCTCAATCATTAAAGTGTCCTAGATGTTATTCAAACTTCCTTTAAACGTGACATTTTTATCAAATAATTCTGTTGGATTTGGTTCTCCCTGGTGCATTAAGATCCTATGCATTGTCAATGCCAAACCCGTGGATAAAATTAGCCAAGAGATTTATACTGGCATCTTTTTCAAGTTGTTTTACCAGTACATTAGAACTACCTATAGTTTAGATTCACTCTCCAATGGTCAGTTTGACAAGTGCAACTGAACCATGATAATACCATGTTCTAAGGGACCAGTGGAGTATCCTGGGGGGGCAAAGAGGCGCTTGCCCCCCGGGTGGCTAAAGGGGCGCCCCCCCAAAAAGAGGAAAAGAGGAAACAAGAACGGAAAGGGAGAAGAAGAAAGGGAGATGGAAAAGGGGCGAAAAGGAAAAGGAGGAGAGGAAAAGGGGGAAAAGAAAAGGGGAGAAGGGAAGGAAAAAGAAAGAAAATTAGAAATAGAATGGGAAAAAGAAAGGAAAATGAAAAAGAGGAGGGACAATTTAAAGGGGAAAGAGATAGAAAAGTTCATGGCGGAAGGCTGGATGGAAATGTAAGGGGAAGCTAAGAAGCGCCAAAATTGGTGAAAAAAGTGGAGGGATGATAAAAGGGAATCTGAACTCAATATAATAAACCAATGTGCAACAAAACTGAGAAAAGAGAACGTATTATAAAAAAATAGTAAGGAAGGGCGCCAAAAAAAAGCACAATAAGAAAAGCAAAACAAATAGGAGAAAAGAAGGGGTGGTGGCAAAAATGTGCAGCCAAAAAAAGAGAAGAGAAAAAGAAAAAGGGAGAAAGGAAACGGGCGCCAAAAAGGAAACAAATGAAGATGGAAAGAAAAGAGAAATGAGGGGCATCAAAAAGTAAAGCATAAAAGATTGAGAAAAAGTTTAGGAACTAAAGGGGTCGTTAAAAAGCAAAGGAAATTGAGCTTACGAAAAATAAGGGGCGTCAAAAACTGAAAAAAAAAACCGAAAAGGGTTTTGAAAATAGTTTAAGGAAAGGACGAAAGGAATAAGCAAGGAAATTTGAGTTTAAAGGGGAATAATAAGGGGCATAAAAACAGAAAAGAAAAGGTGTTGAAAAAATAGGAAAGGTGCACGAAACAGTCAACTGAAAACTGGCCGCAAAAAAGATATAGAAAACAAAAAGGGGCGTCAAAAACAGAAAAAGAAGGGAAGGGGTTTTAAAAACAATTTAAGTAGTAAAAGGCGAAATCGAACAAAGAGGAGTAGAGATAAAACGCCGGCCCAAAAAAAAAAACGGCAGAAGGGTACGAAAAAACTCAAAGGAAGAAAAGCGCTCCCATAAAGGAAAAAAATCAATTTGCTATTATTAATTATAGAAAAAAAATCAAAGGGAGCCTCAAAAAAGATGAGTAACGCCAAAATAAAATGTACGCTGCATTCATTCAGTGAAACAACTAACTCCACGTACGACACGTTCATTAAGATCCAAGACTTTTTCGGCGTTAAGTTGCGTCTGTTGATTTAATAAGGTAGTTGTTAGGAAGTTGGAACTAACGGGGGGTGTTGCCGACAAAACTTCCATTGCCGACACCATTTCAAAATTTTCCGCTCGCTACGCTCGCCGAAAAATATTTGATAACGTTATGCCTATACAATAGACGTACGAAGGCGCGCCATTTCAATTTCAACAGGGGCGCCAAGTTCTTCCTCAGTTTGCCCCCCGGGGGGTATGTCATCCTGGATATGCACCCTGGGACGTTAGTTAGCTCAGCAGAAGCAGCCTTTACAAAATTAGTCCAGCAGATTTATTCTTGCATTTCTTTCCAAGTTTTTTTTACCAGTAACAGTAGACTAAATTAGTCAGAATTCGACATGGTTGAGTTGGGCTGGCAACGGAAACCATAAATTCCAGCCTGCCTGACCCCACCGGGGACGTCAAGTTCGTCTGTCCCATGTACAGAGAGCTATATCTGTACATGCAAAATAGTAAGTTTGAAAAAAATAAAACAAGGTAAAGAACAAAATTCATGAAATTGCATTCATTTGTACTCAGGGTTGGTTGTAAAGGGTGATCACTCTATTTTTACTTAAATATCTTGTTTATAAGCTGATGATGTAAAGAGTAGGGAGTTATCTTATCTGCACAAGAGACCGGGGCGCCAAGGTAAATAGAGGGAGGGCGACCGAAACACAAAGGGGGGGGGGGAGAAAGAAACAGTACAAAATCAACTCATTTTGTTGATTTGTTAAAAACTCCTAATTGTGCAAATTATTGCGTGTTATTTGTAAAACACCTTTTTTTCCTAAATTTTGAAACTCTCAGGGCTTATACACCACTAACTGGCTGCCGTAAAAATCTTGGGTGGACTACTTTCTTGCATGGCATCTGGAAAAAGGCTTTAAAATGTCTGAAAAAATGCCACTCGGTATTGTAGAAAGTGATGAAATTTCATGATTGACATGGTAGAGTGGGCGGTTTCTCCAACTAAAGCGGCAATTTGGACAGTTAATTGAGGAAATTTACTCCGCGGTTATCAATTTCACATCGATTGCAAATTGCTAGCTTGGCAACTATAGAAATCTTGGGGTTTGCCGGCTGACATCGGGCAGTTTGGTATTTGTAACTAAAAAAAACATTTTTTCCGGTCATCAGATGTCAAAATTTTGGTTATTTGTGATTTCAGCTTGTACTTCGGGTTAGATTATTGAACTTTTCCTTCCTTTGTGAGACTTTTAAATGTGAAAGAACATGCTCAAAGTTGGCCATTTTTGTTTCCCATAACCTACTGTTTAAGTGTTTTAACTGTGTATAAGTGAGTTTAGTGGTGTGTAACCTATGGAACCCCATTGATCATATGTCGGTCTCATTTTTCTGAAGTTTTTTGAACCATTCAACCTCAGTCTTTTAATTGAATCATATTAGTAAGTGTTTGCACTGGACAAAATGTGATTTTTTATTATCATTTTAGGAAAGCGGTACTGCTGTGCATGGGACCTATATTCTTTACGGTAGGTGAGCTCAGTTAGTAAATTTTGCAATTTTAGAGTTATTTTAACTGCTACTGGAGCTAGAGTGGAGTAGGCCTCCCTTAAGACTAGCAACAGCTATCTGTCACGACCAAAATCCGAATGATAAAACTAGTAAAGATAGCTTGCTATTGTCTTGTCCAGACCTTGGGTGTGGGGGGGGGCACTCACATTGTGGAGGTGATATGCATATGTAATGCTGTAGGACCCCGGTCCATTTTAAGCATTATCGTCACCCAAAAATGTCATTATTTTGAAAATTTTTCCAAGTCACCCCAAAGACCGCATTTTGGGAAAATTTTACCACAAAGACCACCTCCTTTTTAGAAAATTTGGCCAAAATCTCACCAGGAACCCCATGTTTTGAAACATTTTTTAGCAATTTGTTGCCCTAAAGAAACCCCTATGTATGGCAATTGGGCTGTTCTCTCACCCAAAGACCCCATATTTTGCATGTTTACAGTCAACGGAATGCCCTTGGGTTTGAATGTTGCAATCCATTTGCATGTGAGCCCCCCCCCCCCGGATTTAATTGTGGACTGCTATAGCTGGGGCACAGCCTGGTTACACTGCCTGCAAAAGCCATGTTTTTTTCCAAAAAAAGTACAATTGACCCCCGGTAGCTAGATCAAGATTAAGCTTTGTGGGTTTGTAGATTCAGATTTCTGTCAATGAGGCTCCCTTACTATCAGGATATCTATATAAAGTCTATGTAGGTAAATGGACTAAAGGACATTCAGACTGTTCTCTGAAAGATTATACATATTTTAGTTACATTTAATGCATAATTATGTTTAATTTTTTGCTAAAAAAAACATGTTTGTCCAGTTTCGACTATTTGCACATATATCAGTGGATAGCCAGTTCGTCTATTATACAACAAAACAGGAATTTGGGATGGGTCTTAAGCACGTAGCCAACTGTCATATAATGGAGTTTTAAAGGGGGTTTCTCCAACTAAGCAGCATTTGGACAGTGATGTTGAGGAAATTTACTCCGCGGTCAATCAATTTCACATCGATTTGCCAAAATTACTGCTTTGGCGGACTAGAGAGAATCGTGGGTTGCCGGTCTGACATCGGGCAAGTTGGGTGATTCGTAACTAAAATTTTTCGGGCATCATGTTCAAAATTTGGTGATTTCAACTTGTACTTTGGGGTGATGTGTTGAATTTTCCTCTGTGAGAGTTTTAAAAGTGAAAGAAGAAACTGCCTCAAAGTTGCCATTTTGCCCATAGATACTGTGTATAGTGAGTTAGTGGTGTTGTAACCTAGGGGGCGGCCAGAACCCTCCTGCCACCCCCTGGCGCCGCCCTTGCAAAGATCAGTATATTCATCTGAAATCCCCGGCTGGTTGTCCCACTTCATCCTGGTAAATGGACCCCAATGGAAAAAACTTTCTGTATAGTTTTTTGCGCGATTTTAGAATATGTCTGAATAAATAAAATCAAAACCAACAAAACTTTATGGCAGTATTCAAAATGGCAGGCCAAAATGGATATTTTAGTTACAATAAATAAGCTTCTGTCTGTATATCAATATGGTTAATGCTCTTCTCAATGAAATTGAACAGGCAAGTACTGTGGTACATTGTCAAATTGTCTACAGTATGTGCACATTTAAAAAGAGCCTCCCCAGCAAATTCCATGGCATTTCTGTTTTTTGGATATCCGAAAAGTGAAA
>JAMKCH010048342.1:0-10950 GCA_023653785.1 Ophioderma brevispina
CAAGAAAACTATGAATGCATGTCTGGTCATAAATTTTGGTGGGTGTAGTCAACATGTGCTGAAAATTTGGAGGTAATTTTCTATCCGTGCCCATTCATCCAGCTCGGCACCAGGCAAACATTGCTTTACAATAGCATTGGCATAACCTGTAATCGCGAAAGCAGGCACCCTTGTTGGATCAAGAACCGCCTGTTTAATCAGTGGCTCAAGACAAAACAACAGTGGACATTTTAACACAATCAGATGATTTCAAATATGACCTCTGTATAAAATGTCCCCATTTGAAACACTCATGAAGCATTTTCCCCAAAGATTTTGGATATGTTTCATTTTGGGAATTCTGCTATATTGGTCAAAAAATTTAAAATTGCTATCAATTTTCCTGCGTCAAATGCCCAATGACTACACTAACAAGGCGGTTCTCGAACCACAAGTGTCGCCTGGTTGCGCGGATCACTTCTTTATTGATGAGAAAAATTGGGCAAAGATGATTAGAAAGAGAACAAATGCACGGAGAGTAAGTGTTACGAAGGTCACATGGGGTGACAAAAGTCACAGGAGGTCACCTAGTCACATGAGGTCACCCCCCGATGCACCCATTCCCTGACGCACCCTCCCCCTCCCTGACACCCCACCCTGTCGCATCCCACACCGACCCTACCCGGCACACCGATTTGTGACTGGGCCAAAGGTGACATGAGGTTACCAAAGTCACAGGGGTCACAAGGTAACAGAATCACCAGTCCACAAGCAAGTAACCAAGGTACCCAAAAGTACACAGGTCACCTGAGGTCACCCTGCCCCTCCCGACACACCCCACCCTTCCCCAACCCACCCTTCCCCGAACCACCCTTCCCCGACGCCACCTACCCAACGCACACCACCCCGACCCACCGACACACAATCCCCGACCCCCTCCCGACGCACCCCACACCCCTCACCAAACGTACCACCTCACCACTAACACCCCACCATGCCCCCCAACACGCACCCTGCCTCCTCTTCCAACCCACCCCCACCCTTCCCCCTCCCCAACACCCCACCTGCTCCCCTCCCCAAACACCACACCATTCCCCCTCCATATGATTCAAACACAAGTATGGTATAGGTTTTTTCATGTAGAACAGGAATTTCCATATATGATGCTACCATGTAGCATTCAGCAATTACGCATATGATTAGCTCATTTGCATACCCAAGCCGCATGTATCAGAAACTTTCCAAAGAAGATGCACACCATAATGGGTTTTCATGCAGTGAGGAAATTGTGCATATTTCCGAGTACCGTTTCAAAAATATAGCGATTACGCTGATCGTTTGAATTAATTAGCTCATTGCCATAATGAATTTTTCAAAAAAATATGGCCCAACATCTAATCAGGTCGAGAACTCTTTAAACCCACTCCTTCCACCAAGTTGACATCATATACGCCTACGAAACTCCAGATAACATTGCACACAATCCGTGCAGGGAAAGGGTTATCATTTTGACAGGCCAATATAAGCTAATTAATATACATGAATATGCCACATAATGCAGTCAAAAGCTAAACATTGACATTCTGGCACCTCACTCATCACTACCAAGTGTGAGTAAATTGGGATTAGGGTTAGCCAGCAGAGCATTTCAAAAAAGGTTAACCAAAAAATGTCTGAAAAATATGCAAATAAAGCGAATTAAAATTAATGAATAGCAAATAATGCAGCCAAAGCTACACATATATTGCGGCACTGGCTCTATCATCTATCAAGTTTGAAGTAAAGCGGGGTAGCGTTTAGCCTGGAGGCATTTTGAAAAAGGTTAACCGATGTCATACGGACGGACAATACGGCGGACACACAAAGTTGGACTAGTATGTGCCTCATGAACATTCGTTCAGGCGACACAATAATCAATCACAAAACAAGGTAAATTAAAAGACATGACATACACTTTTTAGATGTGTATACATTTATATAGGGATGCTTTGCGTCATTGAAAATGCACATACGGAAAGTAATAGTCCTAAATTTTTTTCAATATGTTTACAGGGCTACAAAATAGTTTTGCATTATTTTTTCTCCGAACTCAAATATAAAGTTTACTTGAAATCAGGGAAACAGTACTTAAGGTACATGGCCCAATCGCTAATAGCCATCGTCCCAAGAATGCCCAGATTTTGCCGAAGTGCGTCAAGATTTTGGTATCAGAAGCAAGCTACTATTTTTCTATTTACCGTAAAAATCTTAGAGCCAAAGGCAGTGCTCGATTTAGAAAATAAAAATTAATGCACACCCGCAGAAATCTTTGAAAATAGGATGATTAAAACACAAAATTTGGACATCAACCAAGCAGAAGGTACATGCATTTGTGCAGTAAAACCCATTTAAATCAACAATGGCCAAAGGATGTTTGACTTTAGCGTAGCCAAAATATGCCCTTTTGGTTGACCAATATGATTTTACAAAATCACGTTTTTAGCTCTGCATCAAAAAGGATGGAAATATGAGGCACGAAAACTTTAAGATGGGTTTTGGAGTGAAGGCCAACCTATCATATGGATCGAGCCCATCCCCCTGTGTAAAACACATATTTTTAGTCTACAAATGGCCATTGGGTATTGTCATGATCATCATTTGATGATCCAGAGCGTGAAAGAGGTTCTCAAATCTAACGGTATGTGTTAATAAACTCTTATATTAACCTGATGTAACTTCTTGTTCTCCGTACCTGGACTGACACTACGCTGATACCGTTGGCACAAAAAGTATCTTGGCATGTTTTTCGATCAGTATTGTGCCAAGTCGATTAATTTTTAAAGTTTTGCAATAACATTTTGTTGCCGAGATCTTGCTCTTTCATTTAACACTCACTTGAAAGCATGCAAACATGGCTGTGATAGAAGGCCTGAAAGACATAAAACCCTTAAACCAAAAGTTGCAGTTTGGATGTCACTGTGTGGTGAACAACACAACAATATGTGTGTATTGATTTTACACGAAGAGGGTTTCCGTTTCTGACTGAATGAGTGAGAAAGCCTACTTGCAGTACTGATTGTGGCCAGCGTGTTTGTGTCGCAGGACAATGCAATGCCCACTGAAATCTCCAAAAACTGCAACTTTTGGTTTTGGGGTTTTACGTCTCTCAGCCATTTTTGCACGTTTTTTTACAAGCATATACTGATCAAAAATTCTGCCGAGATACTTTTTGTGCCGACTGTAGATGATGTGACATCTGTTTACAAGATTGTTTTTAAGCCGATTAGTGACTGGTCTCTTCAGCACAGCTGTTTGACCCCATGCAAATTGTCTCTTTTATTTTAGAACAATTTTAAGCAATGGCAACACAATTTTGACAACTGATATAAGTAGGGACATGCAAGAGCTATTGTCTCTGCAAAAATCAGACAAATCCATTGCGGGAATCTTGTCATATTAGGCCTACAAAGGTCATGATATGTATGTTATAGCGCCCTCTATATGCCTGTTTTCCATAGAAAGACGTGGAAAACTAGATTTTTAAGAACAATCATATTTGCCCGCAATGAAATTTAGTGAAATTTACACAGGATGTACTTAGTGGACTGAATAATTCAAATCCGTTGTCAAAAGTTTGTCGCTGGCGATAATTTTTATTTTATTCTGGTTTTGTCATAATAAATGAGACTTTCAAACAGCTGGGTCAGGTTGGCCTTGAAGATAAATGCACATTACTGAATTGCGCATGCCTCATTGGCATAGTTTGATAGTCTGGGCTCTATATTCTGATTGTCTGCCAGGGTGATGTCACATATCACATCGTCTATAGAGAACCTATGGCATAGCGTAACATTCAATGATATGGTACTGGCAACAAGTTTTAAACAGAGGTTTCAGACGAAACAGTTCAGAACTTTGGGAAAAATTATTTTTTCCATTTTTATTATCCCCCTGGCTTAAAAATCCAAGGGGATATTGCAATAGCAGATTCTTTCTTTGTGTGTGCCTGTAGCTTTGCCATATTAACTTCATGCTTGATCACAGGAACCACTGCCCCAATATAGGGTGTGCACACATTGCCCTCTAATGACATTTATGTGACCTTTGACCTCAGTCTCCCAATTTGGTTAGGTTGACTAAAAAGGCGAAATTCTACCAGATCCAATGTCCAAATTTGAGGAAACTTGGTATGTGGGTAGTGGTGCATGCAACAAATGCTGACACAACATTACTTGCACATATGAATAAGCTCATTTGCATATTTGCTCTGATTGGTTCATTACTAAAAAGGCAAATTTCTACCAGATTCCAACGTCCAAATTTGACAAAACTTGGTATTTGGGTAGTGGTGCATGCAAGCCTGGGATGCAAGCAATACCCATGCATTATGTCATCACTATTTGCACATATTAATGAGTTCATTTGCATATTTGCTCCCCACCAGGTTTTGCTTCACAAAAGCCTAGAATGCAAAATAAAGTTGGTCGTTTTGTCTATTAGGAATTTTTGGTCTAAATTGAGATGGCTAGAATAATGTTGTTACAGATTATTTCACAAACATGCTGACAGATACACGGTAAAATTGCGACCTTGTGACCTGTGACACCAGTTCAGATTTTTTTTTTTTTTTTTTTTCATTACTTGCACATATGAATAAGCTCATTTGCATATTTGCTCTGATTGGTTCATTACTAAAAAGGCAAATTTCTACCAGATTCCAACGTCCAAATTTGACAAAACTTGGTATTTGGGTAGTGGTGCATGCAAGCCTGGGATGCAAGCAATACCCATGCATTATGTCATCACTATTTGCACATATTAATGAGCTCATTTGCATATTTGCTCCCCACCAGGGGATCTTCTAAATTTTAACTTGCAGTATTTTTCTCATTCCAATATTCTTTGGATTGACGAGGAATACTGAATTTCTGCTGCCTTTGTGGGACTGGGATCATGGGAAGAATGTTTCTTTGTTCAATTGGTTTTGCTTCACAAAAGCCTAGAATGCAAAATAAAGTTGGTCGTTTTGTCTATTAGAAATTTTTGGTCTAAATTGAGATGGCTAGAATAATGTTGTTACAGATTATTTCACAAACATGCTGACAGATACACGGTAAAATTGCGACCTTGTGACCTGTGACACCAGTTCAGAGGTCGTGTAACAGATTTCTGTAACACCAACATGCCAGCTTGAGACAGATTTTCAACCCTTTCAAGCTGGACAACCATGTAATGACAATAACATAATTTTCTATACTGACTGACATTTTATGAGAGCATGTGTGGCCTAACAGATAAAGTGGATGACTCATTATCCTGTAAGGTCATTGCAAATTTTCAGTTTGAGCCCCACTGCAGACAACACATATGTATCGCTGAGTAAGATACTTAATCTCAATTGCATCGTTGACCCAAGTGGTATCTTGGGAGCTGTTAAGGAAGATATAACAATTTAAGTGCTGATGGGGATTTGCAATTGGCCAGCTGCCACCTTCACGAATTTCCGGATGATGGTAATAATAGATGGCATCACTTTGAGACTGCTTACAACAATAAGCGTAAGTGATGTGTAACTACTTGGTACTCTAGGTTGTAAACATGAGTAGAAAATAATCCTTCTTTAAGCCCATGATATACTTCCAGTCGCAGCAAGCGATTTCTGCGCGTGAGCATGCTAACACTTGATCTTGGGTCAAAATCTGGTATTGCGCACACCAATCGCTCGCTGCGACTGAAAGTATATCATGGGCTTTAGAGGCATCCAAATTGGAAGGCTGAGCTACACTCTAGCGAATGCCATCATCAGAGCCTGATGATGACATTCGCTAGAGTGACGAAAGCTCAGCCTTTCAATTTGGATGCCTCTTGGGAAAGATGATTTTCTACTCAAAAAGCGTAAGTGTATTTATTAATATTATTGACCTGAGTGGATGACCAGGTCATGTATAAAAGCAAGCTCTTGTTATACTCGATTCGCGTTGATACATTCGCCCCCCTGGAGTTTTGGACCTATTCCATTAAGTCGGAGAGGGGCTCTACCGGGAAAATGAAGAATTCAAATGCACGTGCCATTAACAGCAGTCCCTGCGCCTCATTGAATTTTTCACCTCCTCAAGAATGGTACGGGGTCACATATCAGATGAATCGAGTAGAACTCTCTGAGTGATATGCCATTTTTAATGACAATTATTTTGCTGCAAATCATCACTTTAGCTGGCTCAGATTGTTTTTCTCCTGTTGTTCAGATGTGCTTCCACAATCTCGCCAAACTCGTCTCGTCCAAGCAGCGAGTATGCAACAGGCAACAAATTCCTGATGGCAGAATGAAAGATCGGTGAGCCGTTGGCAAAGAGGTCAAGGCCGAGTTCAAGTCCCTCACCATAATCGCATTCATCATTGGAATTGGAACAATGTGATGATTTCTTGGAGCGGTCAAATTTGACATTCTCTCCTGTTCCGTCTTGCTCTCTACAATCTTCTTTAGGATCTTTTTCAAACCAGCTAGACATGAGAAAATTTGAAAATAAAGTGTTTTGTGAGAAATTTGTTCATTGGCTTAAGTTACCATAAAATGAAAATGGGTCATGATTAATATTTGCTCGCTTGATTCCTCACTAACTCAGCCACACAATTTCATTACAGAATTGGTCAATATGGGCCCTTTCACAAGAATCGCTACAGAAACAGTAATTGAATTGGAGAGGAATGACACTTGTCTCAGTCCCTGGTAAACTGTTTCTTCTCAATTCTTTTGGAAAGAATAAGAGATGCAATCAACAATAGGGTCAGAGAATAACAAGCTCTGGGATTTCCCCCCCCAACCCGCTCGCGTCATTGCTAAACTATCTGCCTTAGGAACATCAATTGCACAGGTCGCTGGTTGTAGTAGTAGTACTAAACCAAAGTTTTAAATCCGGGTTTTTGTCCCCACAACCGGGGGTGGCCGGATCAACCTCACATTCGTTAGCAATCATCGCCCTTACGCTTTGCCCTCCTTTCCACTTTTCGCCCGTTCAATGCAATCCCCCATCCTCAACGCCACGCCTCCTTACTCCCGCCTTCCACTTTCTTCTCCATGTCCTACTTTGGTTCTGGCCCCTATTCCCCAACCACCCACCCCAAACTCAAAAAGCCCTTTTGTAAACATGCCCTCCGTCATCCTTCCTCAGCCGTGCCCATACCATCCTACACCATTCGCCTTCGCCCAGTCGGTCAGAGGGCCGGCCTCTTCCCAAACCCAACAATCTGCAATCAAATCCCTCAGGCTTCTTCTCTATCCCATCTCATTTTCACACCACACATTGCTCTCACCCATTGCTCTCTCTGCCCTTCTCAAAATCCCCATCCTCATTTTCACTCAGGCAACCATGTCTCGCTCCCTACAGCATCACTGATCTCACCCCACTCCTCTACCAAACCATCCCTTTTATCTTCAAATGAATCTTTCTCCGCAAGTAACAACTCTCCACATTCTCAAACTTCACCCACCCCCCCATACCTTACTCCTGGCTGTCACAGCCGCCTCCAACCACCACCCGCACTAATCCTGTCCCTAGGTAGTTGAACTCCTTCAACTGTTTTTGTTCCCCCCCTTCATCACACAACTTTCCACCACCTCCTTCCCCTTTCCCACTCCCTCAACTCCCTTCTTGCATCTTCCCCACACAAAGTCCTTGCCAAACTTGGGTCCCACTCTCTCACTCCTCTTCCATCTTTGTGCATCTCCCATGAATCCATTTACACCACATTTCCACACCACACTGCATTTGCTTGCCCGCAACCCTCTTTTCCACATAGTGCCACATGGGTCCACCTGTACTCACTAACACTCCCCTCACCCTCCTCCCCACTCACCACACTTTAGTCTTCCAAAGGTTTACCTCACGCCCTTACTCTCAAATGCCTTCTTCTTCCACTTCCAAAACTTTCCATCAAACCCTCCTTGTCTCACACATTAAAACTAAATCTTCAGCATCAGCCTCTCACTCATCAAACCTTCTTTCTTTTGCACTCTCCGTAACCACTTCAACCACATTGGCAAAACACCAACGAGACAAGCACAGAACCTGATGCCACCCCACCTTCGCCTCCACTCCTCATACACCAGACCCTACTCTAACTCTTGTTTTTTTGCTCCTTCATACAGACTCATCACCGCCCCAACCACCACCTCTGGTATACCCCTCTTCCTTATTGCCCACTCCATCACTTTCCTCGTACCCTATATCAAAAAAGGCCTTCTCCAGGTCCACCAAGCACATATACATATACCGCTTCTTTTCCCTTTTGCTCGATATTTCTCTTGCATCCTCCTCAAATGAACACTGCATCTATCGTTTCCCTTCCCTGGCATAATTAAGTTGCATCTCATCCACTTTCACTAATCCTCCGAATTCTGTTCTCTAGTACCCCTCCACAATTTTCCAATCGCATGCGCCACAACTTCACACACCCTATACGGATACGCACCACAGCGTCATTGCGCATCGCCTTTTTCCCCTTAAAAATTGAACTAAACAACTCACAGCCCACTCCAACCAACCGTCTTCCCTCCTCCTCAACACCCTCTGAACACAACCCCTCCATCACACCATCCCTATCTCTCCACTTGACATAACCATCTCAACCACCTTAGATTTGCTGATGATCTGTGCCTCAATTTCAACATTATTGATGCACAGAACAATCAATGGCCTAGTTGTAGAGGGTAATAAAATTAAATCGCATTCTAGAAGTTTGGGGAAGAAGGTTTTAAGATGTGTTCTAGAGTTGGAGGGTGCTGAAAATCAGAATTTTTGGGTCCAACCTCTGGGGAAATGGGGGAAACTTGTAAATAAGGGGGGGGGTACAATTTATTACAGGGGTAAATTTGGAAAATTTTAGGTTTTTTCTTTTTTTAAATTTACAACAATGTATTTGTCTCATATAAGGATTAAAAAAAGGTATAGTTTTGTATCTGGTCATGGACCTTTAAGTTACAACAGCGGCTACTGCCCTAATAAGGTTCAAGGTCATCCTGGGGTAAAAAACATCCAGTCCTCAGATTTTGTTGAAACTGGTGTCAAATTTATTGCTCTGGTCATACTGAGCGAAAGGTAAAGGTAAAGGGGGACGGACCTGTATACCCAGGACGGAGTGCCATCTTCCCCCTTCTTTTCGAAGCGATTGGCCATAACTCCCCCATATAATGTTTCTGTAGGTGGCTCGCTAACACACCTCCTCTACAGCGAGTCTGTTACCTTCCCGACATTGAATCGGCCGGTACCATTTTATACAACCTCGGGTGGAGAGGAAGTAATTAAGGTAATGCCTTACTCAAGGGCAAACACGTTGGCCCATGGGACTCGAACCCACGACCTTGGATGCTGGACGACTCTCATCACTGGAACCACACTTGCCCTCTAAAGCAGAAAATGAAGCAGAAAATGTGTTTTAAAAATTCTTTTGGGTGGACGCTCTGTATACCATTTGAGGTCAAGTTTTGGTGACCCTATTGACTATGTAGACCCTTATTATGGGTAGACCCACACAATTTGAACACCAGTTTCAACAAAATCGGAGCACTGGTTAAGGTTTACCCCAGGATGAGCCTTGAACCTTAAAAGAGCTTGTACCTGTTTAAAAACATGTCGAACCTAGACAAACTATACTTTTTTTAAGCCTATAATGAGACCAAACACATTTGGTGTACATTAAAACACGTTTTGAGACTTGATTTCAAATTTTACGCCCTTACTAATTTGTACCCCTTATTTTAACAAAGTTCCCCACAATTTCCCCAGAGGTTGGACCCAACAATCAATTCAGCAACCCGCCAAACGATAGAAAAACATCTTCAAACCTTCTATTCCCACAAACTTCTAGAATGGGATTCCCTACTCATTTTATAACTCCTACTATTGAGGTGCAAAGAAAGTTGGCCCCTGCTGCTCTTACCTCTGTCAAGACAATGCAATGCTTGGAACATGTTCCAATTTAACGTAATCAGATTTCTGTACAGTTGTGGTACTAGGGAAGTATTTCTTTTGTTTCATTAGGGGAAGTAAAACAGGATTCGACAAAAAATTGATATTATGGTAATAATGATCATTCTTTATTTCATTTGCCCTTAATATACATGTAAATAAGTTATACAGGGGGTTGTGCCTTACCATCAGTTTCTTCTGGCAAGCATCCTGTAGCCACATCATTTCCATCGATAGGTCACAATTCCAGACCCCATGAATGTTTTAGTAACCACTTTCTGTCTCTCTCTTTCATGGACTTTCTCTTTCTGATCCAAGCAGTAATTTCCTTTCTTAGCCCAGGACGTCAAAGATGTGCCCAACTCCTTGATGGTTTCCAGCTTCTTTTGTCTTTCACTGACTTTGTGAGTTTGTCTATGTGAAGTCTGAAATATAATGCAGGATTGACATACTGTCAGGTCATTTAACTATGTCAAAAATTTGCAGAATGTATACCAGTTTTAAAGTTCACCAGTTTCACATTTCCCACAATACAGTACAAAGTGAGTTGATGACATCACATTCATGCAGCTATGCTAACGTATCGCAGGTTCAGCAGCTTCTAATATTCCTGAAAGTTGGCCTACACTGACTGCAAAATTCGGAAACCTATTTTCTTCAAACAACAAACCTTTTAGCCTTAAATTCAAATGATATGCAACTTTCCAATTTGTACCAAAACCCACTCTAAATTTTATATTCCATCTTAAGAATGTGATAATGATGTCTGGAACGATAAAGTTTGTGAAAAACGTACAGTTTAAGAGTAGAACATGGAAAAGTGTCAAAAATTCAGCAGAAGACACTGTTTCTGGTTCAACATTCTCAAGGCTTTCTACTTCACTCGGATGGGATTCTACAATATCATTCCTCTTTTTCCATATGTAAGTATAAAAAAAATAACAAAGCACTGAAAATTATTCAGTCTCATAAAGTCAGGACAAAAATAGTTTTGGCGGATTTGTTTTCTGAAACTAAAAAAAAAAAA
>JAMKCH010048343.1:0-11081 GCA_023653785.1 Ophioderma brevispina
TCCGTGTCACAGACTGCGAAAAAATCTAAATTGGGATTGCTGGATAGACTAACGTTCACCTCGTACTTTCCCCACCGCCGTAGCGGGTGTATTGGCACCTTTCAGCGCTGTTTTCCCCGTTGCTTTAAACCCTCCTCACATTAGAATACGCCTAATATGCGCCCGATTTCTCTCAATTTTGGCACATCCATCGATTTGAAGTCAAACCGCCACAATCGATAATCACTTAGATAAGATGGAGGCGAGACCAGCGACCTTGCAGTGGGTATTTCAATAAACTTCTTTTTTAAAGAAACATATTAATCCGATTGCAACAGCTTTACGCAATAAGCAAGCCAAGATACCCAACACGCCAAAGGTGAAGAACTAATCGTCTAATGATTATGTACACCAAATGACGCAGTTTGATGTTCGACAGTCGCTGTGCACACCCTGTGTAAACGGTCTTTTAGCCTGTTGAATCACTGGGACTTCGAGGCAGGAATGATAACGTCCAATGTGAAAATCACACTGCCTGAAGTCCAGTTACTGGGCAAAGTCCATAATGGCCTGATTGGCAGGAAATTAGAATTCAATTATGAAATACCTCCAAAATCTTATGTAACCACAACCTGTACGCAACCCGATCTAGCCAGACGACATCTTTTTGTAAGAGAACATTTATCAGACTTTAGTCTGTATATTGGAATTGGTCGACTTTTGAAAATCAAAAATGTGCTGACAGCAGACATTCAGTGTGCTCGTATTGGGGGTAGGTACGGCCTTTTTTATTGTGAGAAAAATTGAACTTCTGGCAACGGTTTTGGATAGAGGTAGCGGTGTTTTTGAGCCTTATAATTGGGATATGTTATGTGTTTTGAAGTCTTCTCCGGTCCGAAAGGCTGTTTTTGTTTTTTTTGTGAAGGAAAAAGGTGGATTTCTGGATGAATTTGTGAGGCAAGTACATTTCAATAATGAAGTGCCCCACAGACTTGCCAATGGGGAATTTCCAGTTCCTAATGGGGGGTAATTCCATATGGAGGAACAGTAATGAAGTGTGCTCGAGAGAGAGAGGGGTTAAAAATATAAAGTATTGTGAAATCTGAAGGCATTTGGGGATGATTTATAACACCTACATTTTAGATGTATTACTGAAGAAGAATAAGTGTTGGTTTTTTTTTTTAATTGGAACCAGAATGTTACCCTTTTTTGGGCAAGATGTTTCCACTGGCATTGTGGTAAAGAATGTTTAAGAATCAATGAAACAAATCCATACCCCATAATACAGTTGTGTCAAATTATCCCAACTAATGCTGGTAAAATTGTGTAACATCACATTTGTGCTGCGTCTGAGGTCCTCATCTATTGTGTTATGGGATCTGGTGACATAGATTAAATATTCTAATCTCATCAAGCTTATCACCCGAATGTGTGGCGTCTTAATGCTTTGCATAACATCAAGTCATGAAATCCAATATCCCCTCCTACATCGTGTCAAATTATCCCGTACACACAATGCATATAGCAGAATAACATATGTGATCATCTGAGGTCCCATATTTGGTTATGGGATTCGGGATACATACATTTAATCATTTATTGTCCTTGGCTACTTAAGAGCTCTGCTCCATGGGGCCTTCCGCTTCTATGAATGGGCCTATACTATTTAATTGTCATAAATTGACAATGTTTATTTCTTGCTAACTAATATATGAAATTAATATTTTGCTATGCTGTGGATAGAGTTTAGTTAATACACTCCAAAAAATGTTTCAAGAGAAAAACAGTCCAATTTACTATCTTAAAACTGACATGTTGTCAATATATTGTTTTTAGGTATTTGGAAGACTATGTACATTAGATTGAATGTTGGCTGTAAGAATCAGAGCGCGTGGTATACGAAGAGTGAGGGGTGCGGGTGAGCAGGCACTCAACTTTTTTTGGGTACGGATTTGTGTGGCGGACTTCCAACTTAAGAGCATGGGAACTGCTTTGTCTTTTAATAGGGGGCCCTTAGAATTAGAACAAGATGAGTCCTTAAAAAGGACAATCTTCTGTATTGAGTGCACACTGTGAAATTAGAAACAACAAAGAGTTTTGAACACAATTTTAGTTTGAATTTTTTGTCATCATTACCTAGGCAACAGTCTTTATTTATAAATTTTTAAAATGTCAAAACATGCAGGAATTATGATTGTAATGAATGGAATGCCAGGCTGCTCAATCATATGTCACCTTTAGTGTGAAACAAATGACACTCATTTTCGTGCTACTTTTTGTGGTACAATCTGTATATTTGAAGTATCATCACTTGCAATGAACACCAAGCTACGTTTTACATGGTATCATGATTGTTCTTTTAAATGGAACTTCTTATCCAATGCAACGATCACTATTTGTATTATATCTTGTCATAACATTGCTGTACAAAAGTTGTGCCTGTTTACCACACATGAAATATTAGTTTTGCTTAAAGGTCCTGGCCCGATCGCCTATAGCCTTCGTCCCCAGAAGCCAGATTTTACCGGAAGTGTCAACATTTTGATATCAGAAGAAAGCTAACTATTTTTTCTCATTTTTACCTGTGAAATCGTAGGACCAAAGGATGTTTGGTTTGGGAAGTAATGAGCGAAAATGTCCCCAATTTGGTCGACAAGGGGTTCGAGAAATCGTGGAAAACCGGATGGTTTGGTGGCCCTCTTCCTTTTACATAGTACTCTAGGGGCTTACGAAATCATGTTTTCTGCTCTCACATTAAACACGCATTGAAATATCGGCGCGAAACTTTACAGGTGGGGTTTTGGGTGAAGGCCAGATCTTCAAAATAAACTTCATATCCTTAATCGGGCCATCCCCCTTTAATGAATTTTAAATGTTTTTGGTGTCAATTTGTTAGTATTAAATATACATGCAAACAATGGATAACTGTTTATCACAATTGCATAGTATAACTTGGAAGCATTAGTTTAGATATAAATTGCTAGTAGAAGTCTTCCACAGTGGAATTTTGTCCACAATATGACTCAGCCAACCTAAACTGTTACATACTGGGTATTCTATCAAAGCTTGGGGCGAACTAGTCCTCTTTCAGAGTTTCAGACCCATTTCATGAATATAGTGCAACCAGGGTCAGTGATCTTGCTATCACTGACCAGGTCATGGAAATATGAGACTCTTACACTCAAGACCAAGTACCAGTAACAGCTAATGGTGGAAACTATGTGTGTGTGGTGTGCACACACACAGAACGTGTACCACTGCATGGTTTGGGTCAATTCATGATTAATCTCTTGGCAGAAGAAAAAAAATGAGGAAACTTGGAGGCTTTTTGAACTACAATTTGCTCAATAGCTGAAGAAAAAAGGGAGAGTGTGAGAGGGCGATATACCGGGGGCACTCTGGGTAGGGATGTGTGTTTCCCGACTTTTGAACTTAGGGACCTGGGAACTGATTTTTTCTTTTTAAATTAGGGCCTTATAAATGGATTTGGAGGAAATATGTAGGCTTTAGAACTCAAATTCGGCTCAAATTTAGGCTTCTGCGGCAAACATTTCCCAAAAGGGCCATCAGACTAAATTATGCGTCAAGGAAGTATTAGTAACTCAGTGCTGGAGTGCTGTAATCGCATACATGGGTTTTTCGGGTAAAGGAGAACCCTGTTGTGGTTTGGAAGGAGCAACATGGGATAGTTGGGGGGAGTGGGCCTGGTAAATGTGGGAAGAGAAATCGTTGGTTCAGTTCAAAAGATCATGTTGTCTGGAACGGATACCCATGAGTATTTGGCAATTGGCTATTTGGGGTGTTGGGAAAGGGCACCTGCGTTAGATGAGAATTTTAGTTACTTGAGATGGATGCTCGGTGGGATCAGATGGCACCTGGGAGGAGCTCTGGAGACAGATGAAAGGGGATCTTGTGTAGTTTTGAGAAGGGACTTGTGGGCAGTTGGACCCTTAGACTCGGGGAGTCAATAAAGTGGCTTAAGTTGCAAAGGGGCCCTGGGTTATTTAAAACAGGGGCCCCAGGTAGGTGACAAAAGTTTAATAACACTGCGGTCACTCTTATAATTTCCGTACGAACCTAACAGCCCCGTCAACCGAATCGCGAAAGCCGACGAACCGCGAATTCTGTTCATAATATGAAAGATTTAGTATTCCTTGCACAGGCACGAATTCGGCACGTTAACGGAATAAACCGCATGTTAACGGTCGAATTTTAATGGTTGGCCGTACTTCCAATTGCTCGCCCCCAGAATAAACGTCTATACATGACTCGACTCCATGTGCAAGGATGTGTGAAATAATATTGAACGGTGCCAACTGATTACGAGGTTCTTTACGACTAATTAAATGAAAATCTCATTTAAAAATCCGACTTTCCGTACTTGAATTTCGACTTTATGCCCCATAAACTTTTTTGATTCACGTCCCGCCCGCGTGGAATTAGGTGCCGCATCAAATATTTCTTCTTTTTTTTTTTTTAATCTCCTCAAGAGTGATTTTAATCCTCATCATTTTGACCAAAACATTTCCTAAGCAATCACTCACTCTGTGACCAAAGTTTTATCAATTTTATCACATTATAAACAGTGGACCAATGATAGTTTCTAAGGTCACTTTTCTCCCGACTTTTTACTTTCTCCCGACTTTTTTCACCAAAGTCGCATTTTGTTTAATTGCATCACAGTGGGCAAAAATTACCACAACAAAGGTTATAGATATCTCAATGGTGTAACCAGAATTTTTTTGTATCCCGGGAAAGTACCCACATTCTTATTAAAGGATTTTTGTAGTCTGGTTGTTGCATGTGATTCAAGTTCCTTTTGGGTTGCCAGCTTGTTTGCAATCCTTGGAAAATGTGGAAATACGCAAAATTACGTGTTTCGACCCTTTCCCGACACAGTAGCGGATCCAAATTTACAACCCGTCAATGATTTTTTTCAAAAACTAAGTGTTGCCAACTTGAATAATTATCATATTTTACTACATTTTAGCGATTTTTCATGGATTTTCACAAGTTGAAATTTATGAAATTTTTACCTTCATAGGCCTGTTTACAAGTTTTCTGGAGTTCCATAAGGCATATAATGATGTATCTTGGTGGAAGGAAACAGTGCCGTACATTTAGTTTTCTTGACCTGATTAGAAAGTTGGCGTATTTCGGGCAAATTGAATATGCCAGTAGCTAATTAATATGCAAAAATCACGTAATTTTGCTATAGTTTTGAAACGGTATGTACATCGTATACTCAAAATTCCTGTGCTGCAGAAAGCCGATCCATGGGGCACATCTTTTTTTTTGCATTCTAAAGTATGTGATGCGGTTTAGGTATGTCAAATAGGCTAATTAAATATGAGTAATTGCTGATCTCTGAAACGGTACGCCGGATAGGAACAAATTTCCTTCGGCTACAGAGAATACTATTAGGGAGGGGTTGGGGAGGGTGGGTGTTTGTGTGTGGGGGAAGGATGGGTATGGCGGGGGAGTGGGGAAGTGGTGGACGGCATGTAAAGGGATGTGGTGTCGCGGGGTGTTAGGAGGGGTTGGGGTTTGGGAAGGGGTGTTGTGTTTGCAGGGTGTGGGGAGTTGCATGGTGTGGGGGAGGGTGGTGTTGCGGGGGGGGGGTGTTAGGCAGGGAAGTGGTGTGTTGCGGGGTTGTGGGGAAGGGGGGGCATGTTACAGGGTATTGGGTGGGGGTTGGGGTGTTGAGGGAGTAAGGAGGGGTTGGCTGTTGCGGGTGAGCGGTGTTGTAGAGTTGGGGTGCTGCGGAGGGGGGCGGTGGGTGTGGGTGTTGCAGGATGTTGGGGAGGGCGGTGGGGTGTGTAGTTTCTTTATCGCATGTTAGTGATCGCGACATTCGGGGGAGACATATTTACGCATCGCATAAATACGCGTTCGCCTTGTTTCTCCAGCACACTATGTCCAAATAAATAGCAGCGGACCATGGCATGCTATATTACCTGCAGGGTAAAGTAAATATTCCAGCACTATAATAACCCTGATATGTGTCACGAATTGTTATAGTTGCACATCCAGTCAAAAAAAAAAAGGGTCCCTCTTCAAAGTTTCGAAAAGTCTCCGGACGTGAATCCAAAAATATTTTTTTATGGGGCCTTTTATCATGAAATTTGCCCTCTCTGCTATAAAAAGAATGATAGCAATAACTGAGACTTAATATATTAGGGCGAATCATATTCCTTGAATACACCGACGAAAAATTAAAAAGAATTAGATAGTGTATTTATTCATGAATTTACTGTTTTATAATCAATTATTGTCTCATTTTCCACATCCAAGTAGCCTTTTAGCAGTGGCGTAACAGAGGTAGGCAGAGGGGACCAATTTCCAAGACGTACCTGCCCAGAAGACGGGGAAAAAAATTTGTAGTCGTTCCCGGTATTTGTTCAATTAAGTCTGAATTGACCAAATGCGCGCGCAAAAATTCCCGAAAATTACTTTAATTTGCCCAAATTTAGGCGAAATGGCGAAATTTCCCCCAAAAAGATAGGGACGAAAATGCATATGTTGGTCCATATCGTCTGCTTTTCGAGCCAGAGGGGGAAATATTTCCCCCTGTCCCCGGTCTGTTCGCCACTGACTTTAGTCTGTTTTTACGAATTAATTTAAAGACATTTTTATGTTATGAACATTCATTTCAAAATGGAACTAAGGGAATGAATACTAACAATTACATATTAGAAGATTTGCCAATGGCATGTTTAACCTCCTTTACAATTTTAATTAATATACTTCCATTCAGTTCTATGGTCAGGGGACTGTTAGCCACGTAGCCCAAAAATTAAAGAAATGATCACCAGAGCTCAATACTAGCATAATATTAACCCTTACGCGGCCCAGACGCAATGCGGTTTGCCAACGAAAAAACGTGGTACCGGTCGGATATGGAAAAGGTTCTCGTTGCATCCGGCCCGTCAACAACTATTTTTTGTCGCGCAAATGACTCTCATTGCACCTCATTGCTTCTGGGCGTTTACGGGAGAAAATGACGCGGATGTCCCGTTGCATCTGGGCCGTCTTACGGACATGACGCGATGTTCCTGTTTGCATGGGGCAGGTCTTCAGTGAAAATGACGCGATGTTCCTCGTTGCACACCTGGGACGTCATTCCCGGGAAAATGATGCGTTTGCTTTTCACTGCATTGCGGACGGTTTGCCCGCCGGAAGGCCCCGCAATGCTTTTCATCAGGCGTGTGACACAGTGTACAAATACCCATAGAAGATTTCGATATAGATGTGATACGAGCCACCATTTTTCGATCATAAGTACTTTCTAATTATGACATTTAACGCATTCATGACGTAAACCGGAGCATGAGTGAGCGAAATAGCGCCAAGCACGACTGGCGAAAACTATAAGCAGCTACAGATTTCATGCAGATCATTGTGCAGTACGCATCCATATTTATTTATTTATTTATTGATTTAGGATCACTGTTCTCATTGCATTCGCAAGCGATGTTCCTCATTGCAATTGGGACGTCTTCCGGAAAATGGCGCGAGTTCCTCGTTGCATCTGGGCCGTCTTCCGGAAAATGAGCGATGTTCCTCGTTGCATTGGGCCGTCTCCAGGGAAAAATCTGTGATGTTCTTAGTTGCATCTGGGCCGTTAACGACTTTACGCTACTTATTCCTGTGCCGGGAGGAAGAAAAAATACGGCCGAGATGCAAAGATGAAATGCAAACTGTGTTTTTCGTTGCATCTGGGCCGTTTTAAAAATAAAAAAAATAGATTGCACCTCGTTGCTTTTGGGCCGTTGGTCGGCCAAACGACCAGGGCCGGGTTAGGGTTAATATGCCGAAAGTAGTGGGCCACAGCCGGGCGAGAAACCTGACAACAACAGACAATCCAAAAGTAAAATCAATAATGGATAGGATTAGACCCGCTGCGCCACGGAGGCGACGCTGCAGCTGAAAATGCGAATGGTTGTATATGCTTGTATGTGAGAGTTCAGTAGATGATGATGAACAAAAGAATTAGTAAAAACTTCATTTCTTTTAATAAGTCAATTATTTTCAATGTTAACAGTAAAAGCACATCATGAGGATAAATAGAAATTGTGTATTAAATTTTGCCCATATTATTTCAAATAAGGCTTGTAGGGTCTGGAGTACCTTTTTTAAGTTTCACATTTGCACTTCATATCGTTATGACCGGTTTGAAAGGACATTCTACTCGTCGTTTCCCCTTTCTTAATATTCTTGCTCATTGAAAGTAATCTATATACGTCTATCGGTTTGAAATACATGCTCATATGCTTTTGTATTACGAGTAGTTAAGCGATTGTTAAGATACTTCCACCTAGTGATTTTACTCGTCAACAAGCGTTCATCAAACAAAGGGAAGTTTGTTTCTGTTAACTATACTCACGGTGTGTGTTGTCGCTTGTATTAGGGATGTGTCTAATGCTTTTTGCTGTTTTTTTCTTGTTTTCGGGTTGTTTTATTTTATTTTTTTTAAACTGTTTGACACACTACCGTGTGTCTTAATTATCATTGACTCGGACTCATTGATATTAAAACCACAAAGGTAACAAGACGGTCCAAACAGGGGGTGTTGCTGCCGTGGGCGGAAAGGAACATGCATACGGCATGCGTTTTATTGTGGTTAAACGCCATTTCAATCGTTCTTCTTGCTGAATTATGTCGCCGGGGCAACTGAATATAAAATCTCTGTTTACCAATAAGGATTGCCGATTTGGTGTTTAAATTTCAGGTTGGGCTATGTATATAAAAGCTTTACAAGCCGTGGTGCAAAAATATCAATTTTGAAAACAATCTTGAGGGCGCACTATTTTCAAATGTGCCAGTGGGTCTCTTGAAGTAAGTATGACAATCTGTGTGGTCAAACTACGTTTGATTGTAGTTAAACATTCAATGGGGAAATAATTCAGATTCAGGCAGCTTGAAACAAGGCTACCAGCATGTCAGATTACAGTAGCCCCCTCGTTAGGAGCACATCACTGAAGGCTCTTGGAAAAAAAATGCAGTGGCATAGCTAGTGGATGCGTAGTTCCAGATCCAAATGTTTGTTTTCACATCAAAATGCCCAGCACAGCTTCAATGTGTGTGACAAGTTGTTTTGGTTGAAATTGTTGCGGGAGGATAGTATGTATTTCCTCAACACTCTTGCACCACACAGGGTCCAACCAACCACCTGGTATAGTATAAGATGCACAGTGACTGTGACGATTAGTCAGGGTGATAATTTCAGTGCTGCCTGTAAGGTGCTTGAGTGTCAATAGGAAGGGCTTGTTTTTTGCATTTGCCACTGTCTACCTGTAAAACTAGTACAACGTTTGGGCATGAGAAAGTCGTGGCCTGCTTTTGGTGGTGATCAGATGGCTCTTTGTGGTGATCACATTAACTAGGCTCATCACCAAGGACCCACGTTCAGGGGTGTTGTACTTGTACATGCATGAATGATGAACTGACTTGTGTGATCTGGTATCTTATATTATACCCCAAACCAGGTGGTTTTCTTGTATTTCTAATTGACACTGGTAAGGAGGTACTGCACTGGCCATGGGAACTGAGATTTTACCTGCTGATAGTGTCAGATGGCTCTTCTCTTTGTGGTGAACAGATGGCTCTTGGTGGTGATCAGATGGCTCTTGTGGTGATCAGATGGCTCTTCTCTTTGTGGTGATAAGATGGCTCTTCTCTTTGTGGTGATCAGATGGCTCTTTGTGGTGAATAAGATGGATCTTATCTTGTTGGCGATCAGATGGCTCTTATTTTGTGGTGATAGATGGGCTCTTCTCTTTGTGGCGATCAGATGGCTCTTCTCTTTGTGGTGATCAGATGGCTCTTTCTTTTGTGGTGATCAGATGGCTCTTCTATTTGTGGTGTAGATGGATCTTATCTTTCGTGGCGAATAGATGGCTCTTCTCTTTGTGGTGATCAGATGGCTCTCTACTGTGTGGCGATAGCTGTCTTCTCTTTGTGGTGATCAGATGGCTCTCTTTTGTGGCGATCAGATGGCTCTTCTCTTGTGGTGATGCAGATTGGTCTCTCTTTGTGGTGATCAGATGGCTCTTTCTCTTTTGGTTGATCAGATGGCTTTCTCTTTGTGGTGATCAGATGGACTCTTCTCTTATTTTCTTCAAATAAGTGTTATTAGCATTTTCATTCAGTCAATACATACATAATGATTAAAATCATACAGAATTACAAAGAGATAAATGGTGGCAGGCGAAGGAGAGGCCATAATAAGTCCGAAGGACTTTGAGCATGGAACCACCTGTACATTATGCAGAATTTACAATTAATATTGGATTACTAGGACAGGACGGGAAAGATAGGCAAAACAAAACAAGACAGATGAGGAATGACAAATTATTTTAACAAGAAAAAAATCTTTGTGGCGGACAGATGGCTGTTTCTCTGTGTGGTGATCCGAGGAATCCTCTAATGAAAATAAATAAATAAAGCCACATGTACATGTCAGACGGGGTCAGGTGTCGGATACTCCCATCTTAAAGTCTTCTTAATTTTGAGGCAACCAATTTCAAATTGTTGATGAATGCTAGACCCTTGGAACTCCAGAAGAGGAAGATGCCCACTTGAGTGGGGTTGCCAAAATTGTAGTGATTCCAAAGTGTTATGTACGATTGGACTTCTGTCTGTATTATTTCCTATAGTCTCCATGATAAAATAGGCATGGATGATTTTCAAGCATATTGGTAGATATCTCGCTCAGCAAATTGTTGGTAAAATGCATGTGTACTTTGGATATTGTTGATGCAGGGAAGTCTTTTATAACATCCAGGCTTAGACACCCTTGTAAACAAATATGCAACTGTGAGTATTTGTAATGAACTATGAAAGATGCAACTGTGATTATTTGTTGAAATATTTGAAAGATATGAAAGGAGTTTATCGAGAAACTTGAGTAAAAACCAATGAACCCCGACTTCATCAAACATTTGCTTTTCTGGGTGTTGGGTTTTAGCAAAGTGGTCTTCAGCCACTTTGTCCCGCACTTTGTACCATGTGGTCCAACGTTTGACCCCCAGTCAGGGCCAGCGTACATTGTGCGTTTGGTTTCTCGTTCAAATCGGACTTGCAGGGTTTAAAGTGGATAA
>JAMKCH010048344.1:0-11134 GCA_023653785.1 Ophioderma brevispina
CAGCCCCGTACCACTCATGAAAGCGTCTCCACTGGTTACCAATCAGAGACCGCATTCCAATATTTTTTTAAGATCTGTTTACATTGTATAAATGCCTAAATGAACCTGAATTGGTCTGAGTACCTCTCGGAATTACTCACTAACAAGTCATTCCCTTCAACGCGGCCCAGTTACTCGATCGCCAAGGGAATTAAGACTCTTCTGTCAGATTCCCAAGGTGCAAAAAGTGCTTGGTGAAAAAGCCTTTTCCATTGCAGGTCCCCCACTCTATGGAATAAATTGCCAAACACATAAGAGCGGCACAATAACCTGAAGTTTCAAGAAATTGTGAAATCATCTTTATTTTGATGATATTTATGCACGGTTTATCAGGCAGTGTTATCCAGCATTATATAAATAGGGTTCGGGCATACAATGGAATTTTTTTTTCTAATTTTCTTTTCAAAAAACGAGTGGAATTCTTAGACCATTTTGGTTGCTAAAAACAAAATCAGGAAAGCTTGTGGCTAAAGATGAATTTTTAGGTCGTGGATGGTTTAAAATGACTTTAAATGTTGTACTTGAACATCAAACAGGATATTTTCCTATTTCAGAAAACCAAAAAAAAACGAACAAGATAAAAAAAATAAAAAAAATAAAAAATTCCTCAAAAAGGTTGCAATATAATAACAGCTAAAACAATTTTCAAGAAAAATTAAACAAGTCATTCTCAATGGCAGAAAAGAAAAACTATTTTTGCACAAAAATTCATTTCAATTAAGGCAAGGCAATACACAGCAAACCCAAAACATGACCCAGATCTTATGGGTGATTGGATGTTGAAAGGACAGGTGTATTGTTGTAAGGTCAAGCCTTTATCACATGTCAATATCCTGCCAATGTTAACTGGTGGAGGGCTTTTTTTCATACCAACAAGTGAAGCTATTATTAACCTAACAAACAGGACTATTTGCAAGAGATTGTACGATTGTGCTATGAATGGCATTGTATTGTTGTAAGGGTCATAGCCTGTACAAACCAGGTACATCCATAACATGCCAGTGCCACGCCAATGCCATGCCAGTGTTGTTTTCATTCCAAACGTGATGCTCTTATTAACAAGACAAAAAGACAGTAGAAGGGCAATCGTTGTAAGTTAAAGAGTTGTTTTTAGTGTCTATGATAATATCAGACCATTAGGGGAATGAAAATGATTCAGGGCTTATGCGTGACTTACTCCCTCTGCAAGGTTGAAGAACATGTTTCTTTATTTTAGGCAATCGTGAACTGGATGTACTATGGAAAACAGGTTTTTTTTAGGGAAGCAATATACCTATGGCTTAGGTGATGTAAGATAAATTGTTCAAATGGGTGTTTGTGTCCAGGAGTTTGGCAAGTGAATAATTTAACCCCCAAATCCCAATGACCTTCATGTACCAAAACTGAAGTCATTTTACCAACCTCTAAAAATTCATTTAGGCGAAAAGGCTTCACGGATGTGTTTCAGAAAACCAAAATGGCCTTAAGCATCCACTCGTATTTGAAAAAAAGATCGTTCACTTGCCCACCCCGATATAAAAATACTTCTTGTATGTATGTATGTATGTACAAACTTTTAAATAATCGAAAAGAGGCCTTACATTAACATGATTAAGTTATGGGTCTCTTGGTTCTGCGCCAAGTGTTAGGTCACAGCTTGCCAAGCAACATTTTTTAATGATTTTTGTTCATCTTCGTTTACCTTTTTGAAATAAAATGATGAATATCGGTCAAAGTATTGGAACACTCACCGAGAAGCTCCAGTTTTATTTTTGTTCGTGAGCGAGGCTATAGCTTAATCTGAATAGGGTGGTGATAAACTGAAAGGTTTTAAAACGTCAAGGACATAACCAATGGCTCTGCAGTTACAGAGAATTATGAAGTCCGTTGTACTACAACGGGAGGTTGGATTTAATTATCAATTAGCGTCATTATTTGCTAAAGTCAATGGAGACGCCCATGGTGTACACCGTTGGTCACTGTTATTCGTGAAAAAGGCCGATGATGTACGCAAGTTCGGAAGTAGAACAGAACGATTTCTATAATTTTTAGAAAAGTTAAGGACCTTCCTAGGGGTGCGTAACCTTATAAACGCCTATGAGAGTTGCCCGCTAGCCTATATCATTTGTTAAAGTCAGTTTGGTTTGTGATGAACAATTGTAACCCATTCACTGGATTTCTGGATTGTATGACTTCCCATTCCATATGCAAGCACTTTTAACCCAAGGCACCTCCTGCACAAAGGTTCGCTCTGCACGTATGCCGTGTTAACCACTTCTGCACCCCTATTGATTAAGGGTTTTCTTCAAACAGAACCAAAGGAAAATTGACACTGACCTGACCGTTCGTACATCATGTCCGATGTACTTCTTCAGAGTGACCACTCCTGTCTTGGTCTTTCCATAGACCGACTCCGTTTTTTCGGGTGGTTCCGTCCGATGATGATGTTCACAAGAGAGGTTCAAAGGACACGGCTAAAATGTGGGCCCCTCGTCTCTTATTCATGACGGCGGCTCATTTTGCGTATCCAGATGGACTCTCGGATATGTCGCAGTTCCATGTTGTTTCCTTTATAAGAACTTTGGCATTGTCCCAGCATATGGGACCATGGTTACATTGTACTGCATGGTCAGCAAAAGCCGACTTGCTCTGTTTCACCAACCGATTGTTCTAGTTTGACGGTAATTTTTTTTACTACTTTCAAAGTTTAGTGTCTCTTTTTGGTGTTCCTTACGGCGAGTGCTGAATTTTCGGCCCGTTTCACCAATGTAGGAGTGATCACATCGTTCATTTTTTTTTTTTTTGTGGCACGGAATTTCATAGATGCAGGGTGTGCCAGTGAATGGATCAAACTTGTCCTTAGGGTGAACGAGCATCTTCCTCAAGGATGTGTGGGGTTTAACCGCAGTAGCAATGTTGTGTTTGTGAACACCCTGATAGCCCTTTCCGTGCGGCCCCTGGACATAAAAGTTAGAAATGACATGCCTTTAGTCGGCTGAGTCTGCTTTGTTTAAGTCATGCCTTTACCTTCTCCTTGTGCGTCATCATCTATGACCACCGAAAAAACGGAAGTCGGATGGATAAGACCAAGACAAGAATGGGTAACACAGGCCGTTGTGATTACAAACGGTCAGTTTCCTTTGGTTCTGTTTGAAGAAATTCTTTTACCTCAAAGTAAGTAGTATTTTAATCTGACATTAGTCGCACCTAATTCAAAAGTGGCGTTTTTTGTAATTCCAAGCCAATTCGGTCGAGATCGAGATCTGTAATTTGCAGGTCATTTAAGACTATTGAATGTTTGCGATATCTTTGACGATTCCCTCAGGGTTCATTTCCTTCGTTTTCAGTAACATTGTAATCACCAAACACCAATTTCTCCTGAAAAGACGAGAGTTGTAGCAAAACAAGAGGGTGAGGCAATTCAAATGGCAATAAACAACATATTTACAACAAACCAATAATCATTTCTATTTATTAGATTGACCCGTAAAGGAACTTACCACAAACACCAAATAAGGGAGAAAGGAAAGGAGTATCACGATTTTTAATTCATAAATGATTAAATTATACTAAAAGCCGTTCCAGAGCAAAGAAAAAAAAAAAAAATGAAGAACGAATAAGCATTACTTGCAGTGGGGGTCAAATATTTTGTAAGATTTTATTTTGCACGTTATATTTATTTGTCCTTCATACGTACGACGACCGACGAGACAGGGATTCTTTTCTTAGTGCTGTATATCTCATGACCACGGCGTGTATCGCAGACCATAAAGGCCATAACGTATTGCCGCAACGCGTTGAGAGAAAGTAGCACGCGTTGCGAGAGAAAGTGCAACGCGTGGCGGAGTCGGCCAATTAGAATGAGGAATTTCGTGACGGATTTCAAAATTAGACCCACAACGCGTTGCAAAAGTATCTAGCAACGCGTTGTGAAAAACTCACAAAGCTGAAGCTTTCACAACGCGGTGAGACCTTCAACAACGCGTTGCGACCTTCACAACGCGTTGCGAAGGTTCACAAGCCATAAGGGTCATACGTATTTGCCGCAACGCGGTGTCGAAATGTCAGCAACGCGTGCCGACATTTGGCAACGCGTGGCGGCGTGGCCAATCAAATCATGCATTTCTGTGAGGTATTTCAAAACAATAGACCACAGCGTCGCGCAAACGGTTTATGACCTTTTTGATAGTGTAACGGTGGCCAAGCCTCACAACGCGTTGCGAGCGTCACAACACGTGTAAACTTCACAACGGTTGTGAAGGCCATAAGGGACATAAAGTATTGCCGCAACGCGTGAGAAAGTTTCCACACGCGTTGTGAAGGGTCGCAACGCGTTGTGAGATTTTAATATTTTTGAAATACGTCACAGAAAATTGTCATGGTTTTTGATTGGCCGAAACCGCAGCGCGTTGTGCCGAAAAAATACGTCCAGACTTTCCACCAACGCTTGCGGCAGAAGTTCTGACCCCGTATGGCTTTGGACCTCTTAGCAACGCGTTGTGAACTTTGCAACGCGTTGTGAAGCTCGCACGCGTGTGAAGGTTTGCAACGCGTTGCAAAGTAACTAGCAACGGCTTGTGGGTCTAATTTTTGAAAACGTCACAGAAAAATCAGTGACTTTATTGCCGACGTCGAACCGTGCCGACGAAATGTCGCAACGCGTTGCTACTTTCTCGCAACGCGTTGCCGGCAAAACGTTATGGCCTTTATGGCGTGCGATCACGGGTTTATAATGCACAGTGGTGCCGTGACTTGAAAAATTTAAAAGTACTGTAAAATTGAAAAGAATCTAATAAAAGCTAAAACACGAAATGAGGGAAAGACAAGTAACGCGTAAGTCAAATGGTTGTTTAACCTCAATTGAGGACTTCTGAATGGCACACAAGCATTGGTATACAATACCATTATGAGACAATCGATAGAATCCAATTTAATGTCGCAAAATTCAGTCATGTTCTTTTAAAACGGAATCCCAGTGTCAAAAAAACATGAACGCCTTTAAAACATCCGGTTGCGCAACTCGCGGCAAAAAAAAAAATCTGCATGCCGCCGGATTCTTTAGATCCTGCAGTACAGTTACTACTTAACATAAAAGTGTTAATAATAGTTTTGAGCCGATTTTCATTATTAAATTACCTTTTTATCAGAATCAACCAATTGATCCAGAAAAATTGTTAGGCTAGTGCCAGATTTGTTTATTCTCAAATTAAATGTTTTCTTCCTTATATCTTATTTTTTGCCATAAAGAAAAAAGGCCAAATACCTTAAACATACAAAAATTAAAAATCCGGCAGCCAATATATAAAAATACAGCCAATAAAATGACCTTCGGAGAGACTGAAATATTAAAGAAATGTCACTAACAAAGAATGAACAATTATACTCTAAAGGCGTTATAAAGCCTTAGCCAACCTACTAGCCCCTTGAAATCAATGGACATCTCTCAAAGATTTTTCTGTCTGAAAAACAAGGGGGCGATATGTAATGTAATTTTAATGTCACCAGCATGTTAGACATATCCACGAATTCCCTACCTAATGCCGCGTGGGATATCTTGCAAATAAGGATAATTTGGGAATGTTTTCATTTTTTAGTTTATTCAATAAAAGTGACTTAACATTATATTTTAAGAAATTCATTGAAACTAGTCGATTTAAACACTAAATTAATTATCATAAGTTTGGAAAATTCAACTTAACTTAGCTCAAATTTATTTTTGTTTTTCTCGTCCCCACTGTTAAGGTCCTGCTTAAATGGAACAAACATATTGACCATTAGAACAGTTAATTGGTCTGCACACATTCCCTTCGAAATTCGATCAAACCCAAATACCAATCTTTATATTCTGGTTATTTCTATTTAAATTCTGTAAACATTGAAGCATTGTTTAAGCAAAGTAGTAAAGTGTGCACAATCGATCAAATATGTTTCATCAACCTTAACAAGACCAAGTAAACGACAGACAAAATAAAACCTTGAGATAAGTTATCTTCTTGCGTAGGAGACAGCAGCTAAATGTGTACATTTGGTGGAGCCAGCTCACTGTTGATTAGTTGAGGTCTATATCCAACGGGATGAAAGGTAGGGCACTTCTTGAGAATGTGATCCGCAGACTGTGATGGAGAGCCACATTGGCAGGCTGGAGCTGTCGCACACCCAGGTCGCCAGCTGTGGGAACCGGCACCCCCGCTCTGTGCGGAATCTTGTTCAATTGGTGACTCCATCCCTTCTGTAGGTTATTAGAATTAGAAAGATAGCTACCAGAAGGGGTCTGTCATAGGTGTGATAGTGTATTGGTCTGGTCTTGGCGTATATAGCAGGAGTGTTCCATGTCCGGAAGATGTTGAATGGGGAGCTTGCTAGAGTTTAGTTTAGCGGCGTGTCGACAGAAGGGTTGAAGAGAGCGCTGACGAGGAGCGCAGCCTCTGTCTGCCGAGATGGTGTTGATTCTTTGACAGTATTATGTAGCAGATGGTGTTGTCCAATAGAGCCTTGTTCATCGGTTTATGTGTGTGATGTCTCTCCGAAACACTTCAGTGCAAGCCTGAAGCACCTGGTAGAAACTCGATGGAGTGGGACGAATGCTTCATTAATAATGGTCTCATGGTCTTGTTTAGTACCTGTGTCCAACTTTTTTGTGTGAGAGCTTTTGCAACATGCTGGGGCGGGATATTCAGCAGCGCTGTAGACCAGAGCCAGAGCGGTGGTGCGTAAAGTGGATGGACTAGCACCCCATGAAGATCCAGCAAGGCGGCACAGGAGGTTATTCATCGAAGATACCCTTGCACATACTGAACGCGAGATCGCCGATAAGTAAAAAGCTGCCGATCAAGCTTCATTCCCTATAAGTTGTGTAGGATTGTATGGCAGAGGCCTCCATGTGTGGTTGATTTGGATTTGGGAGCTGGCGATGAGCCTCTTTGTGTGTTGATGAAAGGCAGTGAGTTAATTTGAAGTTTTCAAATGTACATTGCTTGATTGTTCAGTGTGCAGGATCCCCCACCCCCCCATTTCAAAATTCGAGGTTTGAAAATCAGAAGGACTTAACTCAGCACTGAAAGAAATATTAAAAATTTCTTAAATTCCTGCTGTTCATAATTAAAAATTGTTTCTTTGTTTACGTAAAGTTTATAATGTTGCTTACAGTACCATATATGACTTATGAGATGTTTTACATTTGAGTAATGAATAGATTTGCTTAGTATAAAATAGTAAACATCACATTTCTCAACCCAAGCAGTATTACAGCAAATTAAAGAAATTCCTTAATATTTCTTTCAGTGCTGAGTTACGTCCTTCTGATTGTCAACTTCGATTAATCATTGAGGCGTATTGGCTGAAATGTAATACATGAGACAAAACTAGCACCATGAGATCTTATGAAAACTTCAACCATCAACAACCATCGCCATTATTTTACAAAATATATCATCAGTCTTCATTGAATTTTCACCCGCACATTGTTGTGCTAGTCCACGGCGTTTTCACATTCGCTACAATCTGGGGCATTCACAGGGTGTGGCATTTTAGTGACCCCATGTCCCTATGATCTAACCGACGGTCCGTAAGTACTAACCTGTTTCTAAAATGAAAAAAAAAAGTTGGGCGTAAATTGAAACCACAGCGTTTGAAAATTCTCAATACTGTGAATAATACGAAAGGCATTGTGGGTAAAAAGGGATGCGGCCGTAGTAGGGGTGGGCAAGATAAACTTTTTTCATTAAAATGCAAGCAAGTCATAGTTTGTTTCTCTTGCGAAAATTTGATGTCGCAATCAACCAAATATTTTGATGTTTATTATTATTTGTCCTTATTACCCCTGGGTTGGTTCTTTGGCAAACCTCAAAATGCCGCCAAAATATCATCATGTTTTGCTCCAGATGGCCATATTGTTATCATAACCTCATCTAAAATCAGTTTTGCTATGTGTTTTTAGTCTCTTTGATCTTTGTGTAATGTTATCAAATTACATGGGTAAAAGAGGGCTCTGTTTCATGCACGAATATTCAAAATGGCCGCCAAATTGCGATTTAACACCTTTTCTATAAATGATCATCGCTAATGGGTCTTTACCATATTTTGCATTTATGTTTCTTTGGTCCTTTGGACTCAAAACTATTTTAAATATAATAATAATATTCACCAAAGCTGTTATATTTTGTTTGTTTTTTTTTTTCATGCAAAAAAGTATTCAAAATGGCTGCCAAAATCACATATAACCATTTCACGATCCCGAAATGCATCTCATTTCGGATGCCCATCTTTCCTCCATCCGGACTTGTACCGAGTCATGTTCTACAAAAAAAATGGTGTGCGGCTCGCGGTCACCGAACATGCCTAAAATTACAATACTACAGTCCCTTTTCACGTGAATTATCTTACAAATGTAAATAATATCTATGGACAAAAACAATCGAGGCAATGGTGTTGAAATTCACAACAACGTGATTTTTCGGATCGTAACTGTGTCCTACTTGTCCCTGACGGATTACACAACTAGTGCAACGTCACAGATATGGTAATTTTCTGGTACTTTTCGTTCGCTCCTACCCGTGTGTTTTTTTTAGCCGACTCTGAGGCTGGTAAGTTTCCGATGGAAATGGGCACCGAATGAGATGCTTTCGGGATTGTGCAAATGGTCATTGAAGAATGTTACAATAGAGCTGGAAGATGAACTTAATAGTTTAGAAGAAAAAGGCACTTTTGTTTTTCCATGAAATATGCATTGCAATGGTGATACAGTCCATGACAAACGTTGGTGCCAAATTTGTCGTATAGCTGGAGATGCTTTGCACAAAGATAACACACCGCAGGAAGGAGCTTTTCTTATTTTCAGGCCATCTAAAACAGCATACTCTTTAGTTGGTGACGACCCAGAGGTGTGTTTTATATGTATCAATACTTCAGGAATTTCACAGACTTTCTCTAAGTCCTCTTTCTTCAGACTGATAGTTGTTGAGTCATTCTTTACTGTATGAATGAATTTCTTTCCATTTTCTTTCACATTTTTCACCTCCTCAGAGAGTCCTGCCTATTATTCATCTGACTCTTTTCATTTGTCGATTGCTGGGTGAACACAGGATCAACAAAACAACGTGTTATTCAGATTGACAATTCCAGCATTTTATTCTTTTTGATTTTTAAGTGATAAGTTAATTTCACTACTCTCTGACTCCATCGCATACAGCGTATTAAGAGACACGAGGACTTTTCCAGAAAGTGTCCCAATTTTGTTGAACCCAGTTTTTTTGGCATATTTGGAGTGCTTACGTATGTGATCACACCCGAATAGCCGTTGTATGTAAGACGATATTTAGATTGTCTATCGTCCACGAAACCATGCTTTCTATGGGACCGATTGCGATGCAGGCAAGTTCAACCAGTGTTTTGGTTTTATTTTTGTTTACTTGTTTGTCTAATAAACACCTTCGAAACGTTCTAAGAAGGTGTTCTACCATCGATCAGTGTCCAATTTGAGAGATATTTGTATCCTCAAAAAAATCTGTCCTTAAATAGCCTGTAGGCATGTGAAATAGACACGGTATCCACAACCCAATGCTGCTTACAGTACGTGCTTTTGTATGAATTTAGAAGTGATTTGAAGAGGAGGTGTGGTTTGTTGTACATGTACCTATGTTATCAATACATTTTGATTACAGCCCACCACTTTTGAAAACCTTGTTTATATAATGCCTGTGTACCCTTCTACCAGGGGGGGGGGGGTGGGGGTGATCTGTCGTACATGTTGTAAGCTTATGTGATTGAGCAATAGCTTAAAATAGTGCCCATGGTGCTTTTATGGTACTAAATAAGGCCTATAGTTGAGAATTTGTAGGTCTTAATTAATTATGTACTCAATCTTGTAGTGATTATAATATTTGAGACAATTAATGGGGAGCACCATCTGATCCTCCGCCTCAACCTCACCTTTCATACCATCGAACCGTTGCATTTTCCTCATCTCATCCCATCACGCAAAATATTGTGACTGCGCTCTTTCCCATTTTAATGCCATAAAGTAAAATATGTTTGTTACTGTTAACTGGAAAATATTTGTATGTATTGTAATACACGCAATTGCCGCTCACATTACAATGGTATGTGGATTCAATTTTGGAATTAAAGTATGTTGTGATGGCCCTATCTGTAATCCAGGCATGAGACCTAGTTTAAAACTGAATTAATTGGTTTTTTGGCCCGAATTTTTTTTAATTTTTCTTTTTTGGTTTTTTCTAATTTTGTCATTTTTGTTGGATTTCACACGTTTTTTCCACTTTTTTCCGCTTTCACAAGCACACCCAGCAGCACAGTTTGTTTTACGAACTTCACTCATGCCTGGTAATCGGATGGGGTACCTTTAAACAATGATTACTACCAATGAGCATCTTCCAGGATATCTACCTTTTCCTTGAAGAGTGGGAATATTTCTCTTCATTTACAACAATTACTTGCCGGCATTTTGTTTTGATCTTGGCCTTGTTCTTACTTAATATTTGTAAACGTATTAGCTTTGTTATCTATGTCATACAGTATACAAATAAAATACATTGTTTTGGTTATTTATTTGTCTTTCTTGAACGATAGACCGTCCAAATAGGCCGGAAATGACGGAAATGTCCGATTTGGCGGCCATTTTGAATTTCTAAGGATAAATTGGACCCACTGTCAGAATACTGTTTGGGAATAAATAATGGTGGCGCTCTCACTTGAGGGCTGACACAGCACTTTTTAGTGCTCCTCAAGTTTTGATGTTTGTGTTTGGTTATTATGTTTTGTGTCAACTTTTTCATATCACCTGATTGATTTTGTCACCTAAATGTGCTGGATAAGTAGTACTTGATGTATTTACCATTTTCCTGATTTTGTGTGATTTTCCCTGCTTCACGTTCCAACTTGGATGTGTATACTACTACAGTATTGCTGCTGAACTTAGTGATTTATTATCGACCTGAAGACTCACTCATAATCATCATTAATTACATATCAATAGAATGCTACTTGTGAATCTGCCAACCTGCAACTTGAGAACATTGAGTATCAGACACTTTATTGCTTCTTTTTTTCTGCTCCATGTGTATCTTTCACAATTTACTGTGCCAGTCAATGTGGAAGTTTA
>JAMKCH010048345.1:0-22588 GCA_023653785.1 Ophioderma brevispina
GAAAGGATTAAGCACATAAATATGTTTCCTTGGTACACAATTTTGACATCCTAATGTCATATAGGAGCAAATAACAAATTTCATCCTATGTTTTATATTGAAAATATAAGCAAATCAAAATCACCTTTTTTCTATATTTTAAGCATTTCTGTAGTGAAATACAAGGTAAGAATCTATTGAGTGGCTAATCTATATGAAATTACTCTTATGACAAATATTTGGGTGCCTCAAAATCTCCTCTTGTCCATTTAATTGAAAAAAATATTATCTTTGGCATTCTTCAATATTCCAAAATTAGCCTTAAATACTATAATTATGTGGAAAATTGATTAATTTACAAACTAATTACTAATAAATACCAGTTTTTAGTAACATGAAAAGGAATTGAAATCCAATTTGTTTATGGCTAGAAAAATTATCCACTATACTTTCAGAAATCAGATGTGTGAAAACTATGGGCGGTAAAAAACATTTTTTTACAGATTATTATCATTATATTAACTATCTATAATATATATATGGTCAACTATTCGTGTGTTATTAAGAAAGTGCGTGATTATGTGGGTCTGGTGCTATGTTTTGGATGTTTTCTTTTCCCCGCCCCCAGACCAAGTACAGGTATTAAAAAAAAAAAAAAAGGTGCTTGTTCCGTTTTATGTGTTATTGTGTTTCTCTACTTATATGAGAGCCTGGCACTTGCACATCAACCCCATCAAGTACCGTGGGCAACAACTTACGGTTTTGATGGTAGACCCAATATTGCAGTTGCAAAGCCCCTTTCAACTGTGCTAATATTTGATGGTTCATCACTAAAACGGCGGTTGTTTTGTTTATATTTGGGAATGAAATGGATGTGAGGCTCAAATTTCAGGCCGACAATGAGAAAAATACGGCCTTTCATCTGGTACAGATATCAATAACTTCCGGGTAAATCGGGGGTCCCAAGACAATCGGAACACACACCTTTAATTCCCAAGTTAGAAAATAAAAACGTGACTTTTTTCGTCGGAGTCACTAAGAACACATCGGACACCTTACACCATTGGCATTTTTAGGCATCTGAAGTGTTTACTCAGGCATCTGAAGTGTTCACCCTTCAAAATTCTTGAGTGAAAACGAACACTTCAGAACGCCTGAAACCATGTTTCAGATGCCAATGTTAATTTTTACTTGAGCAGCAAAAATGGAATATATATTTCATTGTAATAAGTCATTCGTTTCTTATATTTTTTCACATAATTTAAGGAACTGGAATAGTATTTATCACATAAAACGTAAAATGAACACTTGTCAGGTGTTCAAAAGGTGTTACATTTTAGGCATTCTGAACATTTACAGTGTAGCTGTTTTGATTAGTACAAAGTGACCACTTGAAATCAACATTAGGGGGGCATTGCACCCATTCAGGCCTGTACCAGTGGGGGGAGGGTGAGGGGGGTGGCATTGCTCGTGTCCGCCTCGGAAAATGCCCTCCATTCCAAAAGCCATCCAAAACCCTAAGGGCTAAAAAAAAGACCATAACCTATATTTGCGAGTGGAGTGAGCCGAAAATTATGGGTTTTATGCTTCTTTTTCGAAAAAAGGTTTTTTTCGGAAAAAGTCCACTTCCAAATTCGCTCAACTGGACATGTACAAGTATGCAAACTACATTTTGCCGGTCTCTGTCTTTGCGAAAAAAAATGCCGAAAGTGCAGAATACCAAGTGTGGCGAGTGTGTCACGATAATGAGTTATACTTTTTATAGAAGGGGATAAGCAAAGGGGATATTGTTTAGGCCGTGCATGTCCATATGTGTGTTATGTGTGTTCCAGTGTTGGTTAGGTTTTATTTTTAGCATTCATCCTTCGACAAGGTTTAAGTTTGATTTAAACTAGATTTGGGTTAGTTTTGTGTTAAGGTGCAATAGGGGTCCATCATATGTGGATGATGTCAAAGGTCATGGACCCAAGGTAATTGAGGTCATGCTCCAGACTGCCCATCTGCCAGGTGGGCACGATGCAAGTTTAATTGACAGTATTGTACTGAATAGGCCTACTAGGCTAACCTGAGCAAAGACGATGAATATGGCCATTTCACAATTAGGTATAAGTATACCCCCAGGCTCCTCTAGGACAAATTTGCAATAAATTTGGTGTTATTTCACAAATATATGGCGAATTCCAATGTCTGATTTGGACCAAAAATGGGGATGAATACTAATAGTTCACTTCACACCGGTAAAATAACAAAGTGTGGCTCTGATAATCAGGCCCGTACCAGGATGGATTTTTTCTGGGGGTGGGAGGGTTGCAGATTTTTCCAAAAGTGGACCTTTTTCCAAAAATGTGGACCTTTTAACAATAGAGGGGGTAAATTGACAAAATGGACCTTTTTGCCCAAAAATTACCGTTTTGACCCCAAAAAAGCTAAATCCTCTATTTTTTCTAGCTCGCTTCGCTCGACACCATCATTTTTGCGGACCTTTTTGGAATTTTTGAAATTTGCCGGTAGGTACATCGCACCCCCCGCACCCCCACTGGCTACGGGCCCTGCTGATAATTCAATGGTTTTTTTAAACATCTTGGATAGGTCATAGGGAGAAATAATGCCAGCTGGTCAGGATAATAGATCATTGAAAACAATGTTGTGAAAAGTGGATGGGACCATAGTACATGTGAACGGACAAATAAGATGTTGAATAAAAGTGTTTTCAAACAAAGAGTGCTAGAAGATTAACATTTTAGATTTCCACAGCAAGTAGAACATTTACACACTTTTATTGGGAATGAATCAGTAGTATATTGGCTAGTTTAAGGGGTGGATGTGACATTTCTTCTTGTGAACGGACAATGCATCAATTATGTGTAGTTGTTTAAGGTGGCTGTTAAGGCAGGAAGTCAAAGGAACTGTTTTTGCGTATCTTCTTAATATTGTTCCAACATATATAAAAGTATACATATTTGAGAAGGAAATGACTCACGGAAATCCAAATATGATAATCGTTTTTCCCAAAATACATATTTTTTGAGAAAATCATAAAAAATGGTGATTTTCACTCATTTTTTTGGGGTTCCCTATATCTAAAAATATAGAAAGTTATAAAAATGTGCCTGTTCGTTTTTGTATTCCAGAATCCCTAGTTTCTAGGGTCTGTATTTCCCCTTTTTCAAATTTCGCATATTATATCAAATTATTTGCCAAAAAAGGACCAAATCTGTGTGTTTCATTGGGAACAATGCCAAGATGTTCAAAGGTTGAATAATCACGCTTTTTTAAACCAAACCTGATAACTAAAAAATTCCGACCCTAGATTTTGATAATGCTCTATACGATGCCATTCATTTCTTACCTGTGCTGATAGGATTTCTGAGTAATGGGAACCGAAATCACGAACTAACGCCGAAAGTGCCACAGAGAAGAAAATCGCCATTTTGTCCAAAATTGATCGTTCGCTACAAAATATGACCTTATTCCAACCACAAGCGTTTCATTTCTTATCTTCACACTGCTTCTGCACCAGTCAATTAATCATCTGGATATTATGATCAAAATTCTTATAATTGTATGAGGCTCACATCGTGAAATTAAAATCCCCTTTTTTTGCCAAAGCATCTCACGTGGGCAACAGTATACAATTGCATTACAAGTTACCATGGGACAGGTCATATCGAACGATGCATCCAAGGCAGTTCTGATGCGCCATTACACGCGCGACGCCGAAAATAGCACCGACGCGTATTGCGTAGTACGCGAAATGACCCGCCCTTTTGCAGTTCACCCATTGTGATTGTTTTGGTCAAAAATGCGTCGACATAGTAAAGTAAAAGGAACAAAATACGAGGAAAAATAAATATATATTGATTCTGTTTTAAAATATATGGAAAGAAAACATGTTAATGCCAGTAACACATGAAAAAAAACCTAAAAATTGGCCATTCTGACTAAGGTCTGACTTAACAGCCTCCTTAATCTGAAGAATTTATGTTATTCAGTCCAACTGAAGTTTTTGACCAGTACATATCACATTTTTTACTTATAAATGTTTTTCTGGCCTCTTTGCTTCAAATTATGTATCATAGGCCCATGATTACGAGCCAAGGCTAAAAGACAATGAAAATTTAAAAATGGGAATGGTTCTTGAAATACATCAAACAACCTAATGACATTTTAAAAATACACCGATATAATGTGAAAAAGCCAATCATACAAGTTAGTTGATGAGTTAGATAGGTTATTTTATCCAAAAACTCCTTTTGGATGGATGGGGACAAGGGGTGGGAACGGACACATTTTTTAGTGGTCTGGCATCTTAATTAAAGAGCATATATAGGACACATAACTCATTGTGATTTTTTTGTGTGATACCAAAAAGTCCTAACAAGGAAATAACTGAAATTGTGGGACACTAATGATATTTATCTTAGACCCCGTTGAGCATTGAAGAAAGTGTTTTGGATGTGACGGATGTGAATAATGTCAAAAAAAGTGAACGACAAATTGAAATGATTGCCCAAGCCCGTAAAGATCGTCTGATCCATGTGTAGGGTACCAGTATAGCTTTCAACTGTATTCAAAAATAATATTCAAGTGTGGAAATTTCATTCTGTAAACCCCAAATTCTACCTTTAAAAAAAACAAATAGGTGACGGACAATGAGTGAGTACTCCGCATCCTTTTGCTGTAACAAAAAAGTTAGAGGTGAGCAATAACAATACTGTGGTATTCCAATAAGCTTAGGACAAAATTAATAACTTGACAAAATATTCTTTCTAACAGGAAAACATGGATGTTTGTTTAAAGGTCCCTGCCCGATAGCTAATAGCTTCGTCCCCAGAAGCCCAGATTTACCGGAAGTGGCTCAACATTTTGGTATCAGAAGAAAGCTACCATTTTTTCATTTACCCTGTTGAAATCTTAGGGCAAAGGGACGTTTTTTAGTTTGGAAGAATGAGCGAAAAGGTCCCCCAATTTGGTGACCAATATTAATTTTACACGTACTCTATGGGGCTTACGGAAATACGTTTTCTGCTCTCACATGAAAACGCATTGAAATATCGGCGCGAAACTTTACAGGTGGGGTTTTGGGGTGAAGGCCAATCTTTCAAGATGGAAAACATATCCTTAAATAGGGCCAGCCCCCTTTAAGAACCACTTGAAAAGTGCGGTAAAAGTACGGACAATGTCACATCCAAACACCTGAAATTTTGCTGCATATCATACTGATACAAGAAAATTGCTATGTCCTTAATTTTATCTGAAATACAATGTGGGTCTTATTCTGTAACCAAAAATAAAATTAGAGGAATAGGGATGTGTGCTTGTCAAGAATGGCAGCTTGGATTCAAAAAACCTTATTAATTCGCACCAGAAATGGTCGTTTTAGGCACATTTGATATCACAGGCACATAAACCATGTGTCAGGAACAGTTGGTTAAGTTGGGAGGTAGAGCCCCTAGGGAGGAATTGCAACACCCCAATAATGATACCTCAATACCATCATTTTGAACATGCTAGGAGGAAAAAGACAAAATTCAAAAAGTGGCACCTAATCATGAAATGGGCTTAGGCTTCCATGGCAGATGCTTGCTAGCTGCAAGTTTATAACAAAGAGGTGCAATTGTTCGGAGACCTACATTTCATCTCATGGATACCATGATTATATCTTGCATGAAGCTATTGAGGTCAGCAAAAAACAAGAAGAAATTGTAAAAATCAACATGTACTTTTCCTTTTTTGTGTGTGTAATCATTGCTACTTTTGTTATGTTGTGCTCTGTTATTATGTCAGCGCATTGAGATGTTTCATATGTTTATGCGCTTTATAAGCCACTGATTATATTATTATTGAATATAAATTGATAGTTACTTTTCGGAATTGTATATTTCCCCTACTCCACACAATTGAACTCCACTGCCAGTGCCCTTAATTTTCCAGTTTCAAGGTTATGAGGTTACTTCAGGGAATGTGGTGCATGGGTGCTTTTCTGTTCTGGTATAACAAGAACAATTACATTCCATCCTCACTTTGTACAGTCAGTGAAATCACTTCCAATTGTATCAAGCTAGACAGATGGAGTTGCCAGCCCAGGATGCAGTGCAGACACTGAATCATAGTAACTCAATGTAGTGGTGACAACTCAAATTACTTCTCTGCATTTTCTGCATTTTTTATTCTGCAGATTACAGAGACCGACATTTGCCTGTGTGACATTTAGTAAAAAAAGACTGCCTATTCCTAACTGGCTTACTGGCGGATCAACTTCCCCAAATTAGCGTCAGAGTGTATGTTACATGTTTAGGTTGTTAGTGCAATGAGAGATTCCATAATAATATTGATGTCTATGTGGTGATAGAATTCAATCAGACATTCAATACATTTCTTAATAAGCTCTAATACCTTGTAGTTGGCGATAAAAGTAAAACAAAATATTATGAAATAATTGCATACATTTGCAGCTTAATCATTTCAGAGATGGGTAAGCTTTAAGCTGCCTTTTATGCATCATGCTTTAATTTTTATGGGACACCTGATGTGAAATCTTTTGCTTCTTAACCTAGGTAAGCGTTTAAAAAGAACACTTTTCTGTGTATTATTTCCCCATATTCAGCGGCAATCCAGGAGGGCGGATGGCGCGCGCCTCCCGGTAATTCTGCAAATTCTTCTTAGCAAAATCAGCCCCTGTTTGATCTATTTTGGACCGTGTTACGCCATTTCAGCCCCCCGGTAAATTTGACTTTTCAAATCCTGGATCGCCATTGAGATTTCACCCTTCCCAAAATTTCCCAATTTGGCCAAAATGACCTGGGCGGTTTCCACCTATTTACTACCAGCCCAACCTTGGTTTACATAGCAGTTTTTACATAGTTTTATCTAAAGGGGTTTTCCTTTGGATCCCACATTTTACCAAAGGGGTCATTATTGTTTGTCTGAAGAAGCTAACTATTTCTTTCATCTATGTGGGGGGCCCTGATTAAATTGGTAGATTAAAAAACGTTTGGTTAGAGAAGTTATGAGTGAAAGTGTCCATTTTTGGTTGACCATAATTTTACCAGTATTCTCAGGCTTACATTTAAAAGTGTGGTCATGCTTTTAGCTCCAATGTCATTTGGATTCAGCATAATTTTTAAACACTGAGATAAAAACTGTTTAAATTTGGGGGCACCCTCCCATTTTACACAACTACTAGTATGTCAGGGGCAATGCCAAGGACCCTTCCAATGTGGGGGTGGGGCAGATAATTTGTGGAGACTTGGTCAAAAAGCATGTTTTTTTTTACTTTGTAGGACATTTGGATTTTATAATGCTATCCTCCTTAATTTTAATCTGTTTATTTATTTTTCTTGTATTTATTTGTGTATATCGAATGTGGTAGCATCATATCATGTTGAAATGATCTGAAAATTTTATTAGTGGTATATTTAACTCTGCTGCAGAGTCACACATATCCCTACATTGAGAAGAATTTGCTTGTGGAGGCTATATACAACAGGTGTTTACATGAGTGCCTGTGGTGTGTGTATGTTGTGATATTTGTTAAATATTTTCACCCTGCACTTATTTTGACATACTATTGCCCATTTGTACACTGATTTTTAATAAATACGCTGTTTAGCAGAACCACTGCCATTCCCAAACCATGATACAGCAATTATGGGACGATTCCACGGTACGGGAATGACATAATTGGACCTCCTTTTGCCACTTAAGAATTTTCACATATATGTGAATCGGTTTAGCAACACATACAACTAAACTATGCCAGTTACCCTAAACCTTCCATTTTTACTTTGTTTGTTTCAATAATATTTTTTTGTTTCGGAAATAAGCATATTAATGAAGGCTGGAAACGGAATGACGTAAAAATGGGACATGGGTTTTTTACACCTCACATACGTTTGCAGAAACTCCTGATGAATTTTAATGAGGGCAATATTATTTTAAATGTAAACAATGTCATCCTTAAGTCTTAACTAAAACTAAACACATGAGTTTTGAAAAAAATTCGTAGTTCTTAAAACGAAACAATAGAGCAACAAGTAGTGTGGTAACAGAATGACGGTAACGGAATGACAAGGTCCTCCCATAGAAACATGTACAAATTTCTTTGAGTAGCCTAAATTCAGAGGCACATCCCATCACCAATATGGTGTAACATTTTTTTAAAGTATACACACAAAATGTCAATGAAAATAAAAAAATTAAAAATATTTAGAAAACAAAATTTTTTTAATATTTTTATTATTTAGGCATACCGACTGTTTGAAATACAGAGCATTAAGCTTAAGGTTTGCTGAATTCTCAGGCATGTTTTTGCTAATTTTCAGCTAACGATTCCAATTTATTTTTGTAAAAAAAATAAAAGTGTTTATTTTTTTCAAAAAGTTGATTCTGAACCCATATTCGGTGGTATCTGTAAGAAAAACTTGTTTTTTTCACCAGTTCCGATGATTGTCATTCCATTACTGATTTTGATACGTGTACTCACATTATTGCGTGTACGTAATGAACAAAAGGGATATAATTGAAACAAAATGGCCATTTTATTGTTGAGTTACACCTATTCTACTTTGAATATGAACTTTGTTTGTAAACATTCCTACCACAACTTTTGAAAATAATTTTACAAATATGGTCTTTTTTGGAACTTTCAAATGAAAGAAATCCAGTTTTGGAGTCACTGAAGTGTACAAGCTCTTACAAAACAAACAATATAACAGGGCGGATTTTAGAGGGGGGGCGCCCACCGGGCGTTCAGTCCCCTCTATTTTTGCAGAGTACAGGGTCGGTCCCAGGCGCCGCATAGAGCGCCGGGCCCGCACTGTAAGATCTATAAAATGACTTCTTTACACACAGGCAGCGCCTATAGATCTCTGAGAATGATGGTACAAGGGGCAGGCGCCGGTTTAGCTTTGTGTGGGTGCCCAAAACCGCGGTTGTCCTCTCCCCCCTCCCGTCCCCCCCCCCCCGCACGACTGGGATCATAATGAAAAAATATTGTCGACCGCAGTCGCATCGAGCCGGAAAAAAATTGCGGCGCCCCCTCCTTTTTGAAAATCCTGGATCCGCCCCTGAATATATTTTATGTCCACTTTTCCAGGCACCTCATTTGTTTAATACAACTAAATATGACATTATTAAATACTCGTAACCTAGTCCTTTATGATGAAGACTTCTTTCTTCCACTTTTTAATACACAATTATTTAAACAAATGTGAAGGAATCCATATTTTTATCGTAATGTATAAACAATTGAAATTTGAGATAATATCTAAAAAATTGGTCCCAGAAGCTCTCTTTTGATACCAATTTTATTGTTCTAGGCATGCATTTAAAATTTTTGGCATCCCAGGAATGACTTGCTTGGAATTGGCCCTGATGCAGCATGTGTTCCTGGGGAAATGTTTGTATTTGTGTTTTTTCATATGGCAGAACATGCAATTATATTACCCAGCCAATACCAAGAACACTAGGCCACATTTGAAATAGTGTGTCCTTGCTAGATTTTTTCAAATTTAAATTGTTTGCAAGCTTTTAAAAGCTTTTATGCACATCACACCTGAAAATGAAATGATAACCCAATGATACCCATATGTGTAAACAGAATGATTTTATATAATTAAATGCCGACTCAGAGATTTCTATATGAGGGCGCCCCTGTTTTTCCTATAAATCATGTTTTTTGCCATATGGGGAAACACTTCACACCAGTCATGGACGTTACATTTTGCCCACCCTCTCTGTATTCAAAATGGTATATCCAACATACCTGAAAGCTAAGGAATTTAAATTTTATTTTCTGGTACTGATACTACAATACTAATGTTAACAAGAACAATCAACCATCTATAAAGCTCTAGTTCATTAACAAGAAAATGCCTTCAGATCGGCGTCATGACGTTACGAAAATGGAAAGCAGTTTTTTGGACATATTTATAACCAAACCTCGATTTCAATCTCAAGTTTCATTATTCCTGTTTAGAGTATTTTAACTATGGTAACACTTTATTAAACTTTTGATAAAATAAAGGAAAGCACCTTCCTATAATATAGAAAATCTCCCAAATAGTATGTCTGGACGTTACATTGTGTAATGTCATGGACGCTTCATAATTGAATTCACTCCTCTTCACAATTGATAACCCATATGTATGTGCTTATTGCATTGCTTATCATTTTGTTTTTGATGCCATATATAATCCTATTTTTGAAGTTCATGATTTTGATAGTGGTATATTTAAATCCCATTTATATGTCAACCTTGGTACGAGGCGCGGTTTCTATTTTTTTTTCACACAAACGCTTAGAAAAAAAAACCCACTCTTACATATACCACTATAGAGATAACCCAAATATTGACATGCTCACTACATTTGAGCATTTTATCTTTATTAGTTTGGCGTGTAAACATTCATAGAAATTGAATATTGCCATGATATGTGCCCTTGAAAGCACAGGGGTCCCCCGCCCTTTTTTCCCTGTACAAATTCAATGGGAGTATTTTCCAGAAATAAACTTTAGGCCACTCACAACTAAAAGATGATAGACGGGTTGAAACTTCTTGCGCCAGTCAAACTTATTAAATCAATCTTCCAGTTGTTACCCTTTGGTAGGAGTAACAAAGTAGTAAACCAAAGTTTTAAATCCGTTTTTGTCCCCGCAACCGGGGTGGCCGTCTGCCCCTCACACGCGAGCAATCGCCCTTACTCCCTCCTTCCACTTTCGGCCCTATCCAATGCATCCCCCATCCTTAACCCCACCCTCCTACTCTCCTCCTCCACTTGCTTTCCATGTCTTCCCTTCTCCATGTTCCTCTTTGGGTCGCACCCGTCGTCTCAACCACCCCCTCAAACTCAAAAGCCCTGTTTAAAACACAGCTCCTTCATCCTTCTCAGCATGTGCCCATACCATCTTCCAAGAAAACCATTCTTGTCGCCTCGCCAGTCGGTCAGCCGTCTCTTCCAAACCCAATATATGCATCAAGTCCCTCATCTTCTTCCATCCATCAATTTCACACCCACATGGATCTACAAAATAGCTCTCTCTGCCCTTCTCCAAATCCCATCTCCTTTTCACTCCGGCACCATGTCCCACTCCCATACAGCAGCTCCCTGATCTCACACAACTCTATAACACCTCTCCCTTTTTATCTTCAAAAAGGAAATCTTCTCCCAAGTAGCAACTCTCTCTCCACAATTGCTCTAACTTCACCCACCATACCTTACTCTGGCTTTCACAGCCTCCTCACTCCACCACGCGCACTAATCCTGTCACCCTAGGTATGTGAACTCCGTTACTCCTTCACTGGTTCCACCTCATCACACAACGTTTCCACCTCCTTCCCCACTCCCCAACTCCCTGCTTGGCATCTTCCAACACACAAAGTCTCTTGCCAAAACTTGGGGTCACTCTCTCATCTTGGCATCTTCCCATGAACCATTTCCCACATTCCTCACACCACACTGAATTTGCCCTCACCCTCTTGTCCACATCTTCCACATGGGTCCCCCTTAACTCACTAACACCTCCCCCTCCTCCCCAGTCCCCACTCAACCATCAATTTAGTCTTCCAAGGTTTACCTTCAGGCCTTATACCCTCAAATGCCTTCTTCCACTTCCAAAGACTTCTCTCCCTCAACCCTCAATTCCCAGCTACATTAACACAATGCATCAGCATACAGCATCTCACTCATCAACCTTCTTTTGCACTCTCCGTACCCACACACACATCCACCACAATTGCAAACACCAACGGCGACAGCACAGAACCCTGATGCACACCCACTTCACCTCAAACTCCCTCAACCCTAATCGAACTCTTGTTTTTTGCTCCTTCCCCCCACAGAACACAACAACAGACTCATCCAAATCAATCACCCGCGAACCACCACATTCGGGAGCCCCCGCGGCCGCATGGCCCACCCAGCACGTGCCGGGCCCGTCCGGCCCCGGGGACGCTCTCAAAGGCCCTGCGCAGTCCAACAAAGCGACTATACAGCTGCTTCCCTTGCTCGAGATTCCTCTGGCCAAGCACGCCTCACAATGAACACTGCATCTATCATTCCCTGCTTCCCTGGCATAAACCAAATTGCATCTCATCCACTTTCACTATCCTCCGAATTCTGATCTCTAGTACCCTCTCCAAATTTTCATCGCAATGCTCCAACAACCTTCATCACACCCATATATACGCACCACAGCTCCTTGCATCCCCTTTTCCCTAAAATTGGAACATACACACTCACAGGACTCAGCCCCCCCACCGGCCTTCCTCCTGCACAATCTAACCACCCTCTGACACACTCCTCATCCACACCAATCCCTATCTCCACTCGCAATAATCTTCTCAACACTCACTTCCGAGGGGCCAGCAGCCTTTCCTGTTTTCATTTCTCCAATTGCCTTCACCACCTCCTTCTGACTGACTCTCTCAGCGGCCCTTCCACCCCATCAGCCTCCACCCTCTGATCCAATTCATTCTCCTCATTCATGATTCCTTCATCCATATCTCTTTCCAGACCCTGCCTCTATCTTTCTCACTGAAGTTCCACTTTCCATCACGTCCTCTCAGACATCTTCCCCCTTCAACCATCTTTTTCCTGCCGATTTTCATTGCTTCAAATGAACTATACACCTTGTTTGGGTTCTCCCTCAACTCAACTCAATCACCCCCTTCTCAATGCCTCCTCCTTACATACCCTTGGAAGGTAAGCGTATTAAAAAAGTTCGAAAAATATGTAAGTGGCCCTCGGCCCAATTTTGACCTAAATGGTCAAAAAAGTTTTTGAGAATTCTAATATCAAAATGTCATGAAACTTCAAAACAGTTCTCTGACATCAAAACATAATTTTAAACATAATCACCAAATAACAAACATCCATTATACCCTTTACGGGGTGTTTTAAATGTGTACGTCCATGACATAACGTCCTGACGGTAACGTCCATATGACGTCGCATGTGCATATTTCTAATAGAAAATTATTTTTTTCACATGTTCTTATCTCCATATATGTACATTACATTATACTAGATATGATTAAACAAAAAATAATCAATTGCTGTTGTTGTGTAGTACCAGGAAAAAATAGTAATAAAACTTCAATGGACGTTACATCAATTTTCCGTGTAAAACAGAAGTAAAATTTGAAACTCAAAGAGCACACCTCTAGATAAACTGCATTTGATTTAAAAAGTGTGAAAGTATAAAAAGTTAACTATCTTGGTATTAGGTTAAAATGAATACATTTTCAGTGGTTTCAATATGTCATAAAAGATAGAAAAAAAGGCTGAAAAATTTGACAGCGCAACCAATTAGTAAAACATTGCAAAAATCTGTGTTTGTAAATACATTTTTTTTTATTTTTTTTCCAAAAACCATAAAAAATCATAAAAACACTGAAATTCAATATTAAAGCATGCAGATTTATCAGATCAGGTCCCCTTTTCTTCCAGTTCAATGTACTTGTTGCATTAAACATGAATTTCAATTTAGGCTCAAGGGGACATTGCCGTGGAATTGCCCCTATACAAAATGCTTGCCATAACTTATCACTACAGGTGTAAATAAGCTAAGCTCATTAATTTCCTACATCTAGAAAATCACAACTTTGTAAACAATCATTTAAAACTGAGGGTGGGGTCGGTGTCGCCAGGCATAATTTTTACAAGAAATTTTAAGGCCAAAGCAACATTGAAAAGCCATTTAAGAGAGTAGTGGTTTCCCTAGTTTGAAGTTCACTTTTATTACAAAACATGTATAGACAAGAAAATACTGATTTAAAGTAGATGTTTGATACATGAGTATACGTTGCACTTGATCTCCCTTTGACGCTTGGTTAAAATGTGAACCTTTGACCTCACATAGCTGTAAGCTTAATTTAACATAGGTTACACCTTCCGGTCATTTTAAATAAGAACATAGAAAAGAAGTGGCGCCAATGGCCAAAAGATGTAAGAAACCCCCCCAAACAAGAAGACCAAAACCCCTGGAGCATCCCTAAGGTTACGATCTTTAATTTGATGTACGTAAAATCTCCTTAAATTTATCCCTAATATAAGCCTTAATTTAACGATAGGGTACCCTTTCCTGTGTAACCTGTGTACCTCAAGAAATAGAAAATGCCCAATGACCACAAAATGTTGTTTTAGAAGGAATCCCCAAGTTATAAGCTTGAATTTAAAATGTAGGTTACACCTTCCTGTACATTTCAAAAAAAGAAAATGAACAAGGCGGCCCAATTGGGCACAAATATGTAAAAACTGCATCCCTAAGTTACGAGCTTTAATTTTATGTACGTAAACTCTCCGTTCATATAGTCCAACTAAGCAAATAGAAAAAACCCCAATTGGGCGCAAAATATGTTTAGAAGGAATCCCCAAGGTATAGCTTGAGAATTTAATGTGTTACACCTCCGTCATTTCAATAAAGAAATAGAAAAGGCGCCAATTGGGCGCAAAATATGTAAAACCTGCATCCCTAAGTACGAGCTTTAATTTGATGTCTAAAACTCTCCTGTCATTTCAAATAAAGAAAAATAGAAAAAACGCCCAATTGGGCGCAAAATGTTTAAAACTGTCCCCAAGTTATAAGCTTTAATTAACGTACGTTACACCTCCGGCATTCAAATAAGAAATAGAAAGCGCCCATTGGCACAAAATGTGTTTTAAAGGAATCCAATTTATAAGCTTGAATTTAATGTAGGTTACAGGACACTTTCGTGTCATTTCAAATAAATAAAATATGAAAAAACACCCAAAATGGTTAAAACTGAATCTCCAGTTTGCTATAGTAATGTCGGGTTACCCTTCCTGTCATTTCAATAAGGAAAATAGAAAAAATGCCCAAATTGGGCGCAAAATGGTTTAGAAGGAATCCCCAAGTTATAAGCTTGAAGTTAATGTAGGTACACCTTCCTGTCATTTCTAATAAAGATGTTGCATAAAACTTCGTCTTAAATAATCTCACACCTGTCTGGGTATATCTTTAGATAAAAATCCACCAATCATTACCACCACAGAAATTACAACCTGAACTGACCCCTTTCATTCACTTGACAAATGACCTAGGAGAAAAGGCAATCCCTTCCAAATTTTTGCCTTTCACCCTTGTCATATACTTCTTGCTCACTGTAGTTTAACTCTACGTGGCCTGATCATTTTCTTTCTTATAACTCTCCTATTCGTTACTCATCCTTTATCTATCCCTGCAACGTTTTACCCAATCTCCCTATTTCCCAGCCAGTCTTGGCAGAGACTAAAATCAAATAGCACGTTTACACTAGAGAAAATTTGAATTGAATTCGATATTATTTTCGAATTACGACTGAGGATTAGCATAAATTAATTCGAGTTGTAGGTGTTTATACTGAAAGCCGTTTTCCGAATTCGCTTTCAGAAAATAATTACGTCTTCCGGTTCAGCGAAGATTTCGCGCAACCAACGCTAAATTTGGGTTGCTCTCAGCGGCCGTGATTAGCTTTTCTGTGAAATTAGGCCTAAATATGATAAAAACTAACGGCAAAAGTAGAGATAAAACGAAGACACAACGCCGAAGTCCGAATTCTTTGAAATGACCGTGCTACCTTCATGCTTAGTGGTTTAGAAGCACACTTGCATTGCTTGGTGAAGCCGGAAATGCGCTGAGGCAGGTCACTTGTTACAACCAGTAGACATGAAATCCATTACGTGTTTCGTTTATACTGCAAAAAATTCGAATTCAATGACGACTTATTCGAATTCACTCAAAAGTAAGTTGCTAAAAAGCAACTTACGAATTCGACTTTTTGAAGTCGTATCGATTACGACTGCGCGTGTTTACACTTCAGGAAAAAGTGAAATCGATGACGACTCAATCGAATTCAATTCGATTTTTGGCCTAGTGTAAACTAGGCTTAAAAAGAAATGCTTTTTAAGGCCATTTAAAACCTGCAATGATGTTACTCTTTGTCTGAAATTGCATCGCATTACACACCCAACACTAAAACTCCAAAATTAATAGTAGTACGTATCATTTTCATGAAAGAAAAACATTAAATGAAATGACCTTCAGATATAGAAATAGACTCCTTTGCAATTTTGAGAGCAGTGGTTTCTTATAGTCGGGAGTCGGGTTTCGCTAAGGCGACCCGACAAAAAATTCTGGATGCAGAATGTTTGTTACACAAGTAACCATATGGTGCTGAGGCTAAACATACCTTTACTACTGATAAGGAAAATTTGATTCATCTAAAACTTTGGGGATTGATTAATTTATTAATACTCAAAACAATTATAGTTTTCAAGAATCTTTATGTCCCTTTAAATGAACTCCGTCAAACATTAATTCCGCAAACGATACGAAAAAAAAAAGAAATGGCGTTTAAAACACAAGAACACATCCCGGAGTTAATTCCCATGGCATGTACCCTGTTTGAACTCCGGTAACCTTTGTGTTTTTCATATTAATGAGTGCGAGTCTATGATTTTCAATGTAGAGACACTTTGTTGATACAGGTACGGCAAACTCAAATGTTTATCCGTGCAAATTACAACATGGGTGTTCCTTTATAGCCTCCCTATCTGTTTTTTTAGTATCCACATGCTATTTTTATGTATAAAAAATTATCTCTATTCTTCCAATGGCCTACATTTAGACACTATCATTTGTGCCGAGCAAATTGAAGAAATTCATATTTGTGAAAATGGCAGCAAAACAACCTTTAACTAGTTTAGGCTGTATATTCTACATATAATATTTGCCTAATAGTCAAGCTCTTTAAAACTGGTAGCCTCTGTGCATTTCATAGGCTTTTAAAAACCACAATTTTGATTTGATTTGTTTTTAATTTTCCTAAATTGCATCTTCTTTTGGCATGTTATATTGGCAGTGACATTTATTGATATGTTAAATTACTTAAGCAAGCAACAATCATAGGTTTGGAATTAGCACATGTTTAACATAAATATATCATTAATGAACTCATAATGCAAAATGAATGGGTACCAAAAATACTTGTTTTAGCTTTTTTGTAATGATATCATAATTACCAAGGAACAAAACATGGAAATTATTGGTTTTGGTTTATGCACCTTGACCTTAACCTCAAGATTCAATTGACAAGCTGAATTGAAACTTAAAGATTTCCAAAAGAATTGGCCCCCCAATTTTTGTTCGAACCCAGGGTTTTTTGCATATTGGAATGCTTTTCGCATGTATTAATACACAAAAACCTGAAGTGAATAAGCCGATAGCCATCTTTATGTACTATATGAATGTGCATACTTTCGTCGTGCATGACAAAAGTCAAAGCACAGTGTTCTATGGGGACAATAACGATAGTCAGGCAAGTTTAAAAAAAAGATTTTTAAGAAGTTCAAAACAAGTCTTTTGTACTGGTTTGTCCCAATAAACCTTCGGAACGTTCTTGTAGTGGTCTCAGTCGAATCTGTGCAATTTGAGAGAAATTTGTATCGTAAAAAATCTCCTACTGTCACTTTAAAGGAACTATTACTGATTTGCAATTCATGAAAATCTACATGATCTCAAAATAAATTTATTTGTCATTCCTCTACAAAAATATAGTGCCCTAAACGTGACCAGCTATAATCTCACAGGTTCATTCCTGTACCCACAAAAAAAAAAACTCATACCTATACCAAAGAGAAGATACCAGTACTTCCCACAATGCATTGCTCCTTGGAAGGTTTTTGTACAGGTTGCCCTGTGGAGGAATCGTTATAGATGAAACGCTCTTAAAATGCCAGTTTTGTGATCAGTACTGTCAATTTTAAGCCGATGTTTCATCACTAATTGACCACAATCATACCTGTACAAAAACCTCCATTTGAAGCATGCTTTGTTGTAAGCTATTGAAATCTTCTCTTCCTATACCATATGGCAGCACTGTACCCATACCCATGAATTTGTCACAAGCCGGACCCGTACCCTTACCCTTAGCCATGGATCTGGGGTCTCCTTGTATTATACAAGTGATTATGAGACCAAAACACCTAATAAGGACACAATCGGTATAGTAGTTTATTACTGTCCATGGGACCCTTAATAATTACTGCAATACCTAATTGAAAACTGCTGATTTTTCCTTTTCTGTTCAGCTAGAAATTTTCATTTGTAAATAACTTCTCCTGAAAATTTCAAAAATATATATATTGACTCTTCATGTGGATCACGAAGTGTAATTAACTTTAAAGCTCTTGATTTATTACAAAAGGCACTAATCTTTTAAATCTCTCCACCGATACGCTCCGGCATATCAAGGGTCGTAGGACAGGTACGTCACTTTCAGATATGTGCCAACCCCCCCCCCCCCCCCCCGGGTCAAAGCGTTCTTAGGTTACAACTTCCCCCCCCCACCGTAGCCAATTTAAAGAGGCAAGACTCGGTTCATACACATTACCTGGCTTTAAAGTAACTTTTGCGTGGATTACCACGAAGCATTTAATCCCCCTAGCCTAGTCCCCCCCCAAATCTAACCTAAAACCTTAACCCTTAACCCAACCCTAACTCAAACATCTAACCCTACCACGCTAACTCTAACACTATCGTAACCCTAGCTTATCCCTAACCTAACCTTAAATCCTAACCCTAACATCCTATTTCTAAATCAAAACCCTAACCTAATCCCCAACATACCCAACCGTGAGAAGGAGAGAGGTCGCGAAATGGACTATGCGGATGCATCGGAGCGCCGCACATTCATCATTTTTCGTTTTTGATGCTGTTAAAGCAATAATGGCACATTTTTTTTGAGATCGCCCCCAATGTTTCAAAATTTGATATCTGGGCAGAGTTATGTTGGTGATTGTTCCATGAACTATAGCCCTGCGAACCAGAATTGCTAAAAAATAACGTATTTATCATAAATTAATCGATTTCATATTAGAATCTGGATCCCAATTGGACTTAACGCAAACAGAGCTGGAAATGCTACGTTTATGTCCGTACCATGATGAAATGTGCCACCAAGAGATCCGAGAAAATAACCTCTAAACTGATTTCTTGAACCAATAACACTAATGGGATAAGCGTAGACACGTACATGGGGCGCTATTTCCCGGCTCTTTCACCTTGGAAGTCTGTTTCCACAGCAGCCATTGAAATTATTATCGTGATTCTTATAATAATTATCCTAATTACTAAAGTCCTTCGTTTGTGAGACACAGACATTTTCGAGCTTAACCATTCACAGGTATGGTTTACTAGCCAGTTACCAATGCAACCGTGTAAAAATCTCAAATTTTTTTAAAAATTGGTGGCGCTCTTCAAAATAATGTGCTAATATTGCTTTAAAAGCCGACTCAGAGATTTCCTGAGGAGGGCGCCCTCAATTTCCAAAAAAAATCGTGTTTTTTGCATGTACATAATGCTTGTCCATATCCTAATCACTGTGTGAAATTGCTAAGCTTAAATCGAATTCCTTCATATAGAAAATCACAGCTTTGTTATAAAATTCCGGATCCGGAATGTTTGTTATACACAGTATCCTATGGGACGTAATACTACACATAAATGTTTACTGCATCAAAACGAAAAATCCGATTCATCTCAAATTTCAGAATTGTGCATTTTAGGTTACTATCTTTAGTTCTAGTCGACTATTTTTCATTATTACATAAAAAAATAATATTTCAAAATCTCTGAGTCAGACTTAAGGGGAGGGGGTCGAAGCTTAGGCACCATAAAATCGCTTCCATGAGTTTGTGGTTTGCAGCCAATGCTTTGTTTCATATAACTGTTTTCAATTTCTTACTCTTCGACGCCATTATTTTCATAAAACTCTTTACAATGTCCACCACTGGCATTGGGCAGACCACATATGCAATTTGCCAAAAAGAGCACATTTTCAGGCATTTTCTGCTGTGACTTCACACGTTCAAAAGCCTATTTTTTTTTCAAATTGGATGAATATATCTTAAAGTCTGACTCAGAGATTTTTGAAATATAATTGTTCGTGTATTTATTGAAAATAGTCAACTAGAACTAAAGATAGTCACCTAAAATGCCCAATTCCAAAGTTTGAGATGTATCGGATTTTTCGTTCGCATGCAGTAAACATTTATGTGTAGTATACAGTGCCATAGGATACTGTGTATAACTAAATTTTCCGGATCCGGAAATTTATAACAAAGTTGTGATTTTCTATATGAAGGACTTTGATTTGAGCTTAGCCATTCACACAGTGTTTAGTATAGGGACATGCATTATGTATATGCAAAAAACACAATTTGTTTGAAAATTGAGGGCGCCCTCCCCGGGAAATCTCTGAGTCAGCCTTTAATAATAAGTGACACATATTCTTAGAATGAATCAATGTTTATGAAAATAAAGAAAACTAAAAAAATTGTATGTTCTAAGAGAGCACACCACTAAATCACTCTGCATTTTGTGTAAAGGTGGGTAGTTCCGATAAAAACATACCGTCAGGGGCCCCCTGTGGGGAATCTTGCCCCCCTGAAAAATTAGTGATTTTCTGCACCTGTAAGTATTATATCATACTATCAGATTTTAATATATGCTAATTGGCTGATTTAGGGGTGCATATTAGGTACAGGACGCATTGTAGATGTATAAAAAAATTTGCGTCCCTGATGCTTGCCCCCCTGAAAATGTGTGTGCCCCCCTGAAAAAAAAAGCTGGTTACGCCACTGTGGACAGTGGCGTAGCCAGATGGGACCGGAGGTCATGTCCCCCAATATTTGATTTTGTTGGTTGAGATGAGCCCATTAGTTCAATTGAAGCCGGCAAAGTATAGGTTTAAAGTTCAAGGGTCAGTGTGCAACAAGTTAATTTTACAAAATCGTGCAAGAATTAGGACTCGATTAGAAGACATTTACAGCTTAATAAAACCCAAAATTTTCTGGGGGCTTCACCCCTGGACCCCCCTCCCCCCGCCGTAGGGCTCCTGGACCCCACCCGTTTTCTGTCAGTTTAGATGCGACACTGACTGCCCAATATCAAAATCCTAGCCACCCCACTGTTGCTGGACATGACCTTTGACCAAATCAAACAGGTTTGCACAAAGAGATTTGTAGGCCTACACATATAATACTTAACATGTCTAGTATCTTGTGGTAACTAGGCTTTTTGAATATCGCTAACAAGGCAGGCCACGTTTTGTGAGCATTGTTACTTGCAAAAAAAATGGGTTATCAAGAACATTATATTTTTTCTTGCAAAACATAATACAAAAATGTTGAAAATGTATGCTAGATTTACAATTTGGTGATCCACAACCTCTTCCATCGAATTCAGAAACAATTATTGATGGTGTGATTGCTAAATGTTGACCAATGTGAAGTATAATTTTTCTCTCTGTCAATTGTGCATTTGATTCATTATTAAGTTTTTAATACCACTGTTACAACTGAGAAAAACAACTCCATTAAAGGTGCATTTCGTGATTTCAACACCTTCTGTTTTATTCATTATTCACTAGATATGCTTGAGAAAAACTTATTCACAAAATTTGAGTTGATCCCGATCTTGCGGTTTTGTGTTATGAGCGATTGCTTGTTTCCCACGGTCCCATAGGCCACTGCGCTGTAATTTCTGTCCGTTTTACGGACAGAAAATACAAAATTGCAAATTTCTTGCAGATACGACCGAATTTGCACGTAAGATTACGTACATGTGGATTACTAAGGCTAACGGTTCGGATGATATAAAAATCTCAACTTTTTTGAGGTAAGTCGGGGACCGAGGTTGTGGATCACGAAATGCCCCTTTAAAATTAACAATTCTGCAGTATATGTTTAAGTATCCCTGCAGGTAGGAATTTGGGTGTGGACATGTCATGTACTGATAAAGTGTATTGCAAAGACTCACAAAGACTCACAATGTATAAAGCCATCTTAAAGGGGTAAGCAGCAATCATGCGAGAAAATAAAAAAAATATGGAAATGCTTAGCTTATTATAAATCAAAGATAGGGGGCCTAAGTAGGTACAATTCCATATAACTAGTTTACCTTAACCCGTCCGAGAATCAATTAGAATCAATCAAGGGGTGCCAATTGATTCTCATTGACTCTCGGACGTCAAAAACTATTTTATCTGACCCCCTCTATTTTTTGCAGAACACAGGGCACCGGGCGCCGCATAGAGTGCCAGGCGCACTGTAGATATATAAAAATGACTTGTATGCACAGGGCGCCCTTTAGATCTCGAATAATGGCGGTACAGGGTGTCGGGCGCCCCTTCTATTGAGAAATCATTGATCCGCCCCTGTACACACACCTGAATGTGATTGCTATGTAATACTCAGCTAGTATTTTGACAATTAGGATATTTTTGCCTTTTTGTGGGCCGCCAGCTATAGCTGGAGGACCACTTAGCAATCCGTTGTGCGTGTGTATGTGTGTGTCACTAAAATGTTTTTTTTTTTAAATTGTGTTAATTTTTTGTTTTCAAATTGACCTCAATTGAAAAGTTGAAGTTCACTTGGAACCAAACTTGTGTCATAGGTGCACCATGGGATCCCTCATATGATGATGAGGTCAAAGGTTATGTGCCAAGGTCAAAAGGTCATGTGAGGTCAAGTTGAAAAATATGCTAAAATGTTAAGTTTTTAAAAAAATTGTGTTAAGTTTTTAGAAAAAATTGAACTCAATTGAA